>JALIZH010030465.1:0-32027 GCA_030522465.1 Rhipicephalus appendiculatus | reverse complement strand
GGCTTGCGCCTTCAGCAGGAAGAACTATGCTTACTACCGCATATATCTGCGACACTGCATTCCAAAGTTATGGGGCTCCAGATTCACTCACTCACTCACTCACTCACTCACTCACTCACTCACTCACTCACTCACTCACTCACTCACTCACTCACTCACTCACTCACCACCACTCACTCACTCACTCACTCACTCACTCACTCACTCACTCGCACAAACGTGCACACATGGACAAACGTACAACAGAGGCCCAACATGAATCAGTAGACTAGCTTCTTGTCCTGTGGTGTTCGAAAAAAAAAGTTGACCTAAAGAATGTACTTGCTGGTGTTGCGAAGGTCCGGTACGGAGGCTCCAAGCGCATACCTGTTTGGTTTCCTTTCGTTTTTTTTTTTTTTTTTTTTTTTACTCGAGCGAGCCCATGCGACGCGTTGTACCTTCTTTCATGAAGTAATACGTGGTTATCGGACCGAGAAAGGAAGACTTGGAGCGCAGGCTTTCTGGAATCCTCTTCTCGCTGATATTTTCTGGGATTGCAGCTGCGCGAAAAGCAGGGCCGCGATGATGCCTCCTCGCTACACTGTGTGAGAAAAATGGGATGAACCTCCTTTATCCTTCTTCTGTGCTACTCTTCACAGGGACTTAATTTTTTGGTGCTAGAGAGTGCAAAATTTTATTGCGTTGTTCCTTTCTTCGACAATCTCGATTTTCCGGATATTTTTCGATGGCAGAATCTTCTTCGTACATATCATATGTCTAGACTCTCGAAGTGTGTTTCTACGTACATATTTATGTACCCTTCATATCGCTGAACTCACCATTCTCACCTCTATCATTAAAGTGTTCTTTAAGAAGAGCTCTTCCGAAAAGGTGGCCCCGTATTTTGCCTTCCGCTGCAATGGATAACTCACACAATTTTTGCTTTTTTCGACTGGTCAAGCTCTCCTTTCCATCCTTTCTTTTTTTTTCTTAACACGTGTCACCTGCCTGTGCAGTAGCGATATATGCCGTTTTCAAAATCGTGTTGAAAAAAAAAACAAACGAATAGACCCTTTTTAGGACGACCTAAGTAAGTTCTTGCTGGAATTGTCGAACCACGCCGTGGTAAACCAAGAACTCCTCGGGCGCACAAAATGGAATTAACTGGGCTTTGATGCCGGAGCCTCGTAAGAAGTGGACGCGTGGAGAGACAAGACGAAAATATCTTCTTTCCCTTCCCGCTTGCACCTCTTGTTCGTGACTGGGTTAAAGAGGAGGATCGTATTTTTTCTGCGAGATAAATCTCATTGAGTACCTACTTTCTGGAAACCTTAAAAGTTGGTCCTCAGAGGCTTGTGAGTGCCCGGCTTATTTTGGGCTCACTCTTTGCGTAAAGAAAGAGCTTTTAATGACATTACGCCTCGTACTTTAGATGTCCTATGTTTGAAAATCAATATTTCGGTGCCGTATGAACGTTAAAGTTTATGCTGCTGGTATTGGAAATGCTCTGAACAGCGGAGCTGTTCATTACCAACCGTTAGTCCGTGCAGCGCGAACGGGAAAGTATTATCACGATAAACCAGTACGTACTCTCTTCGCCCTCTTAATCGTCTGATTCGCTTCCAGAACAGGTTGCCCGATTCTTGGCCAATCCCCCAGCGTGGGTGTGAGCCAGAAACATAGGATCTACATCTACATCTACAGGTGGGCCGATTTGTCCGGCGTAGGATATAACAGCTCTTATGGCCGAGAGAACGAGTACAGAGAGAGAGAGAGAAAGAAAGAGACACAAAAAGAAACAGAGAATGAGAGAGAAAGAAATGGAAGAAAGACAGATGGAAAAATGGACAGGGAAAGAAAGATGTAGAAAAAAGCAGACACAAAAAGAAATAGAAAAGGCAAAGCGAGACAGAAAAAAAAAGGAGAGAGATTTAAAGAAAGAGAGAGACGGAATAGAATGAAAAAAAGAGAGAAATAAAGAGACAGAAAGAAAGTGACGAAAGAGAAAGAAAGATAGAGCGAGGGAATGAAATATGGCCACAAAGACATGCATTCAAATTAACAGCGATAAAAAGGAGATAAAAAAAAGAGAAAGAGAAAAACATAAAGCAGGAAACGAAGGTAAAAGAGAAAAATAAAGAGAAACAAGGCAGGTCACCAAGCTTCGAATTTAAGGTGCGTAGCTGCCTTAATTTTCTTGTACGTCGTCCAACACAGGTTGGAGAAAGGGGAGGGCGTAGGAGGATTTGTGGTGTTTTGACCGCGGTGGAGGGCGCTGCAGCTCTAACTCCTTTTCTTGATCTATAACTGATGTAGGCGTGCAAATGAAAAGTGTTGTACAAATTCCTTTTGGAAGCTTCATTAATTCGGTGCCATATGATTTTCTCGAAGATAAGCTCCTATTTGTGTAAAGATGCTCTAGATGCGCATTCCGCATGACGTTGTCATACTGTTAATCAGTTTTTCACTTCTCACCATTAAATTATCGGTAAAGAAGGTTATGTAGAGTAGTGTAATTTTACAAAGTGGCGTATACCGCGTTTCGCTCGATATCTGCACAATGGAATCGTGAGAACAGATCTGCTAATACGTGCACTCACGGCAGGAATAACGACGAAAAAAAATGCCCCCCACCTCCCCGAAAAGAATCGTGAGGAAATGCGAATGCATTTCGCACGCGCTTCACTCCATTTATATATACGTGCGAGCGAGCGAGCGGACGGGAGAGTGGGGCGCAGGGAGGAGAGAGAGCGAACGGCGAGAGAAGGAGCGGCGAAGCACTGCACCTACCCTCTGCTACACTCTCTCCACCCACGCCGGATCTCCGCCGAGCTTCCGCGATGCGAGCGCCCTCACACACCAGAGCGCGCTCCTCCTCTCCACTCACTCTCCACTACTCCGCCCGCACCACCTGCTCCGGTTGCTAGGGGCGAGGATAAGCGCGCGCGCCCGCAGCTGTTGCTATGGGAGAGGAAGTGAGAGCGGAGAGATAACACCTGCCGGCGCGCACACCTCCTCAACCTATCCTCCTCCTCCGCGGAAAACGCCGGATGCCTGACATAGCCCGACTAAGAAATGCATTCGCATTTAAAACAACGTGATTGATCCCTGCATCATATCGATCGGTATAAGACTAAAGTCAAACTTGTCTTGACAGAACTATTTGAATGTTTAATGTGCATCGATTAATGAGAGCTTGCAGAATGTCTGTTGGTGTTTGGCGGCTGTCGCATCATTTGATGTGGATGCACCTAAGTTGGCGCGTGTTGTTACACCATCCCGACGCTCAACGGCGATGATCACGATTAAACCATTCTGGTAGCTGCTGTAGTTAACATATACCCGCACCTTCATCGTCGCTAACAGCGCGAAAAACACAGACTAAGACGAGAAGTCCCGCACACATATACCCGCACACATATATACCCGCACACACATATACCCGCACACATATACCACATATACCGCACATATACCCGCACACAGCACATGGTGAATGGTCAGAAAGATGGTGTCCACAAGCACCTAATGCACACTGGTACTCGATACGCGATCGTAGAAAGCCCCATCATTTTAGGAGAGAACTGGCAAGATGTGTGCTCCGCAGTAATTGGGTAACCTACACCTGTTCTCATGCTTGCACTACCACACAGCGCTTCAGGAATGCCAGAGGCATAGCTCGTAGGTTGACGTGTAAACGCGCGAAGGCTTTCCTCTTAACGATGACATATGTCTTGCTGCACCACAGCACTCGCCCACGCGACTTTTAAATGCGAAGCATTTTTTTTGCTTACTGCAAGCAGTTTGGTGTTTCTATCTATAATCTGAATAACGTGGAAATCCCGTCGCGTGATGAGGTGAAAAAAAATGCGCCCACCTCCCCGAAGGGAATCGTGAGGAAATGCGAATGCATTTCGCGCGCGCTTCACTCCATTTATATATGGTGGTTGTGGTTCGAAGAAGGAAAAGGCGCCTGATTTCTGCAGCCCGGTCGGGAGCAAGGCGCAGCGCCCTTTTTTTTTTGCTTTTTCTTGTTTTTTTTAATTGTTTTTATTTATTTCTTAAATTTTTTTTTTCATGTATAGCTCCGCCGAGCTCCGCCGCAGTCCGCTTTTAGTTCACCCGCACGCTGCGAATTTTTATTGTTCAACAACGCACAGGAGAAATCTCCCACCGGCACCACCTTGGAGGTCAAGATTCATTGCCATATATACGGGGTGGCCAGTGAACGGTTGTGCAGCGCGAGCAGTCGGTTTTTTCAACCAAGAAACTCGCTAGCAGACGCTGCCTGTGTCGGCGTCGCGAGGCGAGAGAGGGAGAGGGGGGAGCGTAGGAGAGGAGAGAGAGAGGGGGGCGCGCATGCGCAGTGAGAGTGTGGACGCTGCGGGCAGAGATGCCTAGAGAAGAGAGGGGGGAGCGTAGGAGAGGAGAAGAGAGGTGGGACGCGCATGCGCAGTGGGAGTGTGGACGGCGCGGGCAGGGATGCCTAGAGGAGAGAGGGGGGGAGCGTAGCAGGGGAGAGAGGAGGGGAGGCGCATGCGCAGTGAGGGTGTGGTTGCCGCGGGGAGGGATGCCTAGAGGAGAGAGAGGGAAAGAGGAGGTTTTTTATTTTCATTTTTTTTTGAAAGGGTTTGCGCATGCGCAGTAAGGGTGGTCACCTCCTCAACCTGTCCTCCTCCTCCTCCTCCGCGGACAACGCCAACGCTGGACGCCTGACATAGCCCGACTATGAAATGCATTCGCATTTAAAAATCACCGCCCAAGCACTCCGTACAAATGGTTAACCAGCGAAGCTGAAATGTGCGGCCCCGGTGTTTAGCAGTGGGTTCAACCCGACGCTGCACTGAAGCCTTCCACTATTATCGTTGCCAGGTTGTGGTCGAACCACAGGCGGTCACAGACGTCGCAGCCGAAGCCAAAGTGCTGCTGGAGAAACTCTCGCCGAAAGCGGGCGTTCGCTTCGGCGAACGCGCTCCCGCAGTCATCACGTCGACGCTGTTCTGCCCGCAACGCCGCTTTTTCGGCGCGCCGTTGCTGCAAGCGTTTGACCCTGCAAGCGTCGTACCCAAGCTCGCGCGCCATTGGCGCGCGAGCTTGGGTACGACGCTCAGAACGACGTAACTGATAGCACAGCCATTGGAGACCGCTCGCGACACAGATGCCGAGCGGTTTTTCGTTTATTTTAGCCATATACAGCTTTCGCTGTAATAAACTTTATTTGGTCCTGGAGAACCCCGATCAGAAACCCCCCGAAGGGGGGTCCGCCGCAGTTGCTGGCGTCGTCAAACTCATTTCTCCAGCCACGTGTGGCCCATACCCGTATACAACGGGCCGCAGTATGCGGGTATGTGCCGCAGGTGTTTGACTATTTATATCTACCCAGGAATGGCGAGGACGGACATTGGTAATTTAAATGCGAGAGCGTCAAGAAAAACTGACAGCGACACCGTTGACCCGACGAATGCAAAGAATAGAAATCAGAGTCCCAGCAGGAATCAAACCCAAGCAAATTGCGTGGCGATCAAGTATTGTACCACAGAGCCACGTCAGGTCTCGAAACTGCTTTGGAAAAAGACCCTGTGCAGGCGTACTGTTGGTGAAACGTCAATTGTGTTTGCAGTGCGGGCTATCTAATTTTCAGAACATTACATACGTACTTCCATGATGAAGGAGTCATGTCGGGTTAACGTAAATTGTATACTTCAGCGCCATCCACTGTGGTTTGTTTACGTAGCACTATCCAGGGCTACCATTCTCGCAATCAGAAGCGCTACATATCAGCTTACCGCTTCTGGTGTTGTCAATACTCATGTTTCTGTTGGCATCGTTACGCAACTGCAAACAACTGGTTATATGAAACATATGCGACTGTTCAACATATGTCTGTGCGTACAACATTTGTACATATCTTTAGCGTCATTTCCTAACGTATCGCTTTATACAAAAATTACAACCTAGTCAGCTTACCTCCGCATGCTTAACATAACATCGATTCCCATGGTACTCTGGGTCTGCCGAATTTTTTTCCCGTCAACGTTGCCTTTCAGCGGTGCAGAAAGGCAACGGAGCAACGGAGAAAGGCAATGGACCAGTTTTATTAGTGGCGGCCACACACTCGTTGCATCGACAGCCTCTGTGGAAGGAAGGAGGGGGGAGGTAATAAATATTGAAAGGAAACGGGAGTGCAAAATCGGCGAGCCTCAGTCAGTAGCCTCCGCTTAGGTAGCTCCGAGTGGTACCCCCGCTTCGGTAGCCTCCGCTGCGCGGAGACTACCGAAGTGCTCCCTGTCGGTAATCGTTAGTGTTATGACGCAGTACTTCCCTTCACAGCTGCTAGACAGCGACAACGCTCAGGCCAAGCAAGAGCGTAGTGAGAGGGAGAAAATGTGAAAGATATAAGGCTCCTTTGTGAACCGTGGGTCGGTAGCGCAGTGGTTATAGCGCCCGACACCTATGGTCCTTTACCGGGGGGTTGTGGGTTCCACACCCAGGTGGTCCGTGGGGAAAAAAAAACTTTTCCTTTTTTCCTTTGTCATATGTTTGTATGCTCATTATGGACGTAGTTTCTGTGACTTAAACGATGTTAGGAAAATCTTGGTGGACCCCGGCATAACACAGTTTCATGTTGAAAAAATAACAAAGCGAAACTGGCACTGTGCGGAGCAACTCTCCTGTGCTAATTCGATTATCATCCACCGGCACGCAGTCACGCATCTTTTCGCATTTTTCTGAGTCGAATCCAATGACCAGAAACAAAAAAAAAAACGTATAAGGCACAAAAACCGAACGCGTTCCGGGAAAAGACTCGGGGCGGCCGCCGGAGCCCATTTTAGGAAGGTCTTACCTCGCTGGACACTGAGCGTATGAGGCGGCTAGTCACGATGATTGGGAAATCGAAAGTCCAAGAGGCGCAGTAGACAGCATCGGCAACAGCTGGATAGACTGCCCGCGTATGCAAACACAAAAGCGCAGAGCATGTCGCGAGAGCAACGCGGGAATCTGTTTCGGCTACTTCCGATTGCGTATGGCCATATGCCGCACCAACATGCCGAGGGATTTGATAGATCGTCCCAGGGAGCACACACGTTTCCGACAGATTCTTTTTTTTTTCTATTTGACATATTCACTTTTTTAAACTGCATGCCCTGAAGCTACCTTCAGGAAGAGTATTTTTTCTTGTTTCATTTAGTGCTGAGGATGTTCGCATGCATTCATTTCTGCAGTGACTAGACGTCCTCGTTTTGCTTCTGAAGTTTTCCTCGCGACGTTTCGACGAGGTTCGCCGGTCTCTCCGAGCAGTACAAGCAACGTTCGCTCGAGATGTGAATCCTTGACTTCTTGAATCCTTGAATCCTTGACTTATGTGTCCACATAAACGCACACGAAGATAGCGCGCCAGACAAAAAAGAAAAGCACTCGTTTTAATAACGCAAACGAAACAAATTAGTTAAGAAAGAAACGGAGGTTTGAAGTCGTGCGACCTGTTTTATCAAGGAGTACCTCTGCAACCAGCGATTCGTCAAACGGGTTCTTCTTCGCCGTCGAAGTAGTTGGTGTCCTGAGGAAGACAAGTCCTCTTGCGGAAATGATGGCTACAATGAAATTCCTCGTTGAACTTCTCACGATTACACTTAACGCCAAAAGTTCCTCGGATACCTACTTAGAAATTCTGATAGCGCCCAATGAATAAATGTTGCAAGTGTGAATGATATGTAGATAATGTTTGGTGAAAAAAAAAAAAGGCTGGTAGACATATGGGGTTGGCTCTTGGTGTCAAAGCATTTGATGCAGAAATTTGTCAACTTTATTTGCTTTTAATTCAGTGCAGCCACATATCCAAATGTCCAACGCGCTTTGCAATGCGATACTGTAACTTTACCAAAATGTTCCGGTCCGTATGCGCTACATAGCGTCAAGAGTGAAATTTAAGAACTAGTTCTCTAATTATGATATTCCTTATCACCTATTTCATTTTCAGGGTGCTGCGACAGCCGCGAAAGTACGGCGCAACGGCCATGTCTTACAGACCTTGCCATGGCAGCGAGAGTTCTTGTTACTTCGTTACGTTTTCTAGCCTTTAATTAGGCAGCCTTCGTCGACGGCTTTCAATCTGAAACGGGTAGTGCTTCGTCGACTTATCTTCCTCACGAGACGGCGCACACTGCTCGCGGCGGTGCTAATCTTTGCCAGCCAGACTGCTTGCTTCTTCAACGAGGCAAGAGCTTCGGAAAATGTTTCCGCGTCTAAGAAGAAACACCACACACCTCCGCCGCACTGCCCGCAGGGCTCGAAGTCGCACTCTTTATGTTTCTTGTGGGGAGCTTTTGCAGTCAAAACGATACCTTGTGTATTTTTTTATCTCAAGCCTTTGTCCTTTAGATGTCTTACGAGCTGCGAGAAGCGAGTGAGTCTTAGAACGAAACGCTTCAAGAAGCCGGTCTGAGTTTTAATGAAATAGCTTGTCGGAAGCAGTAACGCAGCGTGTTCTTGCGCATCTGTGCGCAAGCGAACGCCGCATGTCTTGCCTAATGTGGTCGTAGTGTGAAAAGTGAGCTGCGATAAGGGAGTGCGTCACGGCGTGAGTTAATGACTACCGCAAGAATGATGTGTTTACTTTGTCATTGCTCTTAGCATTCACGTAGCTTTCTCGCGGTATTCAAGTTGGCTTCGCGTTTCTTTGCTTTCCTCTTAAGTTAAGAAACACGTTCGGTAGAGATACATGTTGGGTACTGCAACGGGCCGAGTGAACAAACGACCGATCGATGACTCACTGGTGCTCATGAAATGGCTTTGGCTCAATACCTTAATTGTATATCCGCGGTATACCTTAAAGCTCCTTTTTTTTCACAGGTGCGTTAGAGGAATTAGTGGATACATACAGTGAAATATCGTTGATTCGACCACCGTTAATTCGGAACATTGCATAATTTAGACGTGTTCGCTGGTCCCGGCAAGCGCATGTATTGTGTAATTGCATCAAACGCTCGTTGATTCGGTGATATTTGGCCGCAACCCGGTTAACGCCTGCGATCCTGGGAGTGCGCAGGTGTGCAGGTATGCGACTGCAGGTGTGCAGGTGTGCAGGTGTGCCTGGACTGCAGGTATGCGACGCAAACGAGCGAGAACGACGTTCCCGAACCACTGAAACGACTGTAGGCCTCCAGAAAGACGTGGTTGCCATTCGTGATTGCGCATTAGTGAGCCAAGTTTATTTAGCAGCAGATGCCGTGCTCTGTAGTTTCGTTTCCACTCTGGCCGTAGGTCCCGGGCGTTTCTTCAGAACGGCGTAAACGCTACGATCGTGTACATAGCGACCACCGCTTCGTCCATAGCGGAAGCGGCACTCAGTAGCTTCGTTCGAGTTATCGCAGTGCGCTCGCAATGTCACAAAGCTGAAACATGATGGAAGCCGTTAAAGATGAAGAGGTCCGCAAGCTGGCATAAAACAGGTTGGCTACATTTTGATGGATGAATGATCAGTTCTCGTCCATTTTACCGGCGAAAAAGAATTATCGTCACGTGCGCGTGGTGGTGGTGGTGGCGGCACGCAATAAGGAATAGCTTCAGAGCACGCTTCGGGGGGTATTGAGCCGTAGTCACATTGTGAACGAAATCGCGAAGAACGAAAACAGCGGCTTTCACGCTGCTCTTATGCGAAATAAGCATTCAGTTTACGTATTCACCAAGAAAATGAAAATGCATTGATGTAACAGACACCTATTTAGTGTTTTCGTGATACTTTCGATAATTCAGCATTCGTTTGATGTGGACATTTTTTCCGGTCCTATAAAATCCGAATTAACAATCTTTTATTGTGTACAGCATTTTCTGGACGCGCTCAAGCACCGCCATCTTGGACTGATAACCGTGAAGTGCTACCTACGGTGAACTCGCACGTATTAAAACGCTTGGGCCGGTACATTCAACATTTCATGACCATGATCATTTCATATCACCACATAGAAAACTGGCAAAACAATCGCTTATCAGTCCAAGATGGCGGCGCCCATGTGTCGAATATAAAATCGTGTGTATTCAAAGTACGACCGTTATACCTGGTTTACGCAGACACTTTTACGTTAGGATTAAAAAAGCCGGCAGATCCCACGCACTATGGGAATCGATGTAATGCGAAGCAGCCAGGAAGGAGCAAATCATGCTTTACGTAATTTGCATGTCATGTTTTACATGTTAGGACCTGTCATTTGTGTTCGTCATACAGTCACGTATCGCAATACCAATTTTCGTGCATATCAAGCTAGCGAACTGGATGCAAGCGCACCATGAGCGTGACATGTAAATGGCGTTGTAGATGACATGCATGCCAAGATTTTCATGTTACCACCTGCCACTTATGTTCGTTATACAGTAATGTCATTTAATACCGCATTTGGAGTATATCAAGCTAAAGAAACGGCCGCGAGCGCGCTATGAGCGTGGAATGCAAGTCATGTCCCTCATGATATGTCATGATTTCCATATTTCCACTTGTCATTTATGTTCGTCATACAGTCATGTCACTCAATACCAAATTTGGTGTATGTCAAGCTAACGAAACGGCCGCGAGCGCGCCATGAGCGTGGCATGCAAGTCATGTCGCAGATGACAAGTCATGATTTCCATATTACCACTTGTCATTTATGTTCGTCATACAGTCCCGTCTCTCAATACCAAATTTGGTGTCTATCAAGCTAACAAAACGGCCGCCAGCGCGCCATGAGCGTGACATGCAAGTCATGTCGCACATGACAAGTCATGATTTCCATATTACCACTTGTCATTTATGTTCGTCATACAGTCCCGTCTCTCAATACCAAATTTGGTGTCTATCAAGCTAACAAAACGGCCGCCAGCGCGCCATGAGCGTGACATGCAAGTCATGTCGCACATGACAAGTCATGATTTCCATATTACCACTTGTCATTTATGTTCGTCATACAGTCCCGTCTCTCAATACCAAATTTGGTGTCTATCAAGCTAACAAAACGGCCGCCAGCGCGCCATGAGCGTGACATGCAAGTCATGTCGCACGTGACAAGTCATGATTTCCATATTACCACTTGTCATTTATGTTCGTCATACAGTCCCGTCTCTCAATACCAAATTTCGTGTTTATCAAGCTAACAAAACGGCCGCGAGCGCGCCATGAGCGTGACATGCAAGTCATGTCGCACATGACAAGTCATGATTTCCATATTACCACTTGTCATTTATGTTCGTCATACAGTCCCGTCTCTCAATACCAAATTTGGTGTCTATCAAGCTAACAAAACGGCCGCCAGCGCGCCATGAGCGTGACATGCAAGTCATGTCGCACATGACAAGCCATGATTTCCAAATAGCACTGGTCATTTATGTTCGTCATACAGTCATGTCACTCAATACCAAATTTGGTGTATGTCAAGCTAACGAAACGGCCGCGAGCGCGCCATGAGCGTGGCATGCAAGTCATGTCGCAGATGACAAGTCATGATTTCCATATTACCACTTGTCATTTATGTTCGTCATACAGTCCCATCTCTCAATACCAAATTTGGTGTCTATCAAGCTAACAAAACGGCCGCCAGCGCGCCATGAGCGTGACATGCAAGTCATGTCGCACATGACAAGCCATGATTTCCAAATAGCACTGGTCATTTATATTCGTCATACAGTCATGTCACTCAATACCAAATTTGGTGTATGTCAAGCTAACGAAACGGCCGCGAGCGCGCCATGAGCGTGGCATGCAAGTCATGTCGCAGATGACAAGTCATGATTTCCATATTACCACTTGTCATTTATGTTCGTCATACAGTCCCGTCTCTCAATACCAAATTTGGCGTCTATCAAGCTAACAAAACGGCCGCCAGCGCGCCATGAGCGTGACATGCAAGTCATGTCGCACATGACAAGCCATGATTTCCAGATAGCACTGGTCATTTATGTTCGTCATACAGTCATGTCACTCAATACCAAATTTGGTGTATGTCAAGCTAACGAAACGGCCGCGAGCGCGCCATGAGCGTGGCATGCAAGTCATGTCGCAGATGACAAGTCATGATTTCCATATTACCACTTGTCATTTATGTTCGTCATACAGCCATGCCACTCAATACCAAATTTGGTGTATATAAAGCTAACGAAACAGCCGCGAGCGGGCCATGAGCGTGGCATGCAAGTCATGTCGCACATGACAAGTCATGATTTCCATATTACCGCTTGTCATTTATGTTCGTCACACAGTCACGTCACTGAATACCAAGTTTGGTGTATATCAAGCCAACGAAACGAGCGTGGCATGTAACTCATATTGTTCATGACATGGAGGTCATTATTTGCATATTACCACCTGTCATTTATGTTCGTCATACAGTCACGTCACTCAATCCCAAATTTGGTGTATATCAAGCTGACAAAACGGCCGCGAGCGCGCCATGAGCGTGGCATATAAATCATACTTTTCATGACAAGTTAGTCATTATTTTCATGATATGACCAGCCATTTATGTTCGTCATACAGTCATGTTATGCCATGCCAAATTTGGTATAAATCCCAATAACGATACGGCCAGGAGAGCACAAAGTCGTAGGCGGCTAGATAGATAGATAGATAGATAGATATATAGATAGATAGATAGATAGATAGATAGATAGATAGATAGATAGATAGATAGATAGATAGATAGATAGATAGATAGATAGATAGATAGATAGATAGATAGATAGATAGATAGATAGATAGATAGATGCGCTCAAAGTCGCCGAAGTTCGCTAAGAAATGCTTCGCATTTAAAATAACATTCTTTTTTGCGTTAGAGGTATACAAAAGCAATCTTGGGGGAGTTCATAAAATGCTTATTGTTGCTGTTTTTCACTGAACACGTATACTACAAAAGCTAGACCCACGCCGAACAACGCTGCCTTCTAACAGTTGTTGTTCACGAGATCGGCTAGATTAATTAACGCGAAAGAAATAAATATATCAGACAACTCACCTGGCGTATTTTAATTATGTAGCCATAATGGCCAGAACGCCTGCAAATTATTATTCAAGTTTACCGAGTGCAACGAACACTTCGCTCAAATACATAACCGCATGCTTAGCAGCATTAACACTAGAAATACATGTGGGTTGCCTTGCCCTTGTGATTCGCCTTGTCCGTGAATATCAGTGAAAATGTAGTTTCAGAACAGCACGAGCGGGCAGAGTGCGCTAAAGGGACCTGTACTGAATTTTGAAGGCTTATCCACACTCGCCCTGAGCACCGGTAGCGCGAGCAAGGCGGCCGCTGAGCGACCGATCCCAATGTGTCGCAAATGGCTCCTCCGGTCGGAAAGAAACTTTTGGCTGAGTCACTCGCTGCGCGGTTTTTCAGCCGAGCGTCTACCCTCGCAAGCCGCAAACTTCTGAGCCGGAACATGGCGTCAGCTTATTCACCTCGATATTTACGGTACGAGCAGACGCGATTTCGATGCGGCGAGGGGTCCCATTAGGCGGTCTGAACATCGGCAGCCTGTCCTCCACGTTGGTGTAGCGGTTACGGTGCTCGCTCGGCTACTGACCCAAATGACGCGGGTTCGAATCCGGCCGCGGCGGTCGCACTTCAATGGAGGCGAAGTGCTAGAGGCATGTGTACGGTCCGATGTCAGTGCATGCTAAAGAACGTAAGATGGTCGAAATTTCCGGGGCCCTCCACTATGGCTTCCGACGTAATCATATCGTGGTCTCGGGACGTAATATCCCAGATATTATTATTATTATCAGTCGCCTTGCGGCACTCTGCTCATCCATCTCAAATGGTCACGCGACCAGTGCTAGTCCCCTCTGTGAATGAACCTTGAGTTCATTCTGAATTACCATTCTCACTCGAATGGTCGTTGAGGTATCTGTCGTCTACCTGACATCCACTTTCTAACACGTGTGAGTCACATATCAGTCCCAGGAGCCATCTTTGGTCAAACGTGGTTTTCAATAATCCTGCGTGCAGCATCACCAATACACGATTTTCCTCATGATATTGTATCACTCAGTGGCAACAATGAGTAATGCAAGTTTTTTTTTTCTACAAAGATAACCATGCCGATGTGATCATTTCTTTATTTGCGTGCATCCTTCCTTCTTAATTGGCATGACACACGTCGTTTTGTGCTAAAATATATTTTTCAAGATGTTTCGCAACTTTCACAAGAAAGTGTTTTATGCCGGGGTCCAGCACGGCTCCACTGATGTATTTCCGTCACGGATATGATGTTTAAAATACACACTAACAGATGGTACATAAAAAAACTTCCAAGAAAAGTTTCGTCACCGAGAGTCGAACCTACGACCTCTCGCTTCGCAGCGCGCGGCGCGAATCGACTCGGCCTGGAACCGTACGTTCTTCGGAGTACTAACGGCAAGCTATTTATATACACCATTTACTGTCGGCTGTACTCAGAGATCGGCGACGTCAGCGTGTTTTTGTTATTACTAGCGAGAAAGCGCGATGGGCTCGCTCGGCGCGCTCTAAAGTCGTGGCCTCGCGTGTTGCGATGCGTGTGCGCCTCGCCAGGGCGTGTTCGCTCGGGCGCACGCGCTTATTTCGTGATAGCGCTTTGTACGTCTTGTGCTTTCCCCGCCGCTTAAGTTACAGCAAGCACGAGGGTCACTTTGCTCGCTGCAGCAGCCGCGTTTGCGAAAGAGGTGCGCCGCTCGCACGCAAGGAAGTAACAACTGTGGCAGTTAGTTGGCGCTCGCCCGTGGTCGAAATTTGCGGACCCCTCCACTACGGCGTCTCTCATAATCATATCGTGGTTCTTGACGAGAAATCCCAGATATTATTTTGTTTGTTCGCGCTCGTCCTGTGTGTACTTGTGCGTTCGTTTCGTGCATCGTTCTCTTCCAAGCGGCGCGCTTTAAATGTCGAGCCGTGACAGCTATGGTTCGCCCTCGTCCTGTGCATGTTCTTTTCGCGCGTCCTTTCTGCTTGAGGAGCGCGCTGTTATAGTTTCGAGCTGCTTGCCGTTCTTGGCTTGACATTACAATTTGTTGCTATAGCAGTCATTCCATCGCCCTTGTGGCGAAACAATGCACAATAAACGCTGAACTACTGCTGTGAAAACACGTTTCACTTCCGTATTATACCGATTCCTATGACAGAGGGATCAGCCATGTTTTGATTTTTTTTTACATTAGCACTTATACGTCTCTATTGCTGCCTATGAATAAATGATGACGAGCTCACCGAAGTAGGGAGCGCTTTAAGATCATGCAGCTTTGGATAGGGTGGTCATAGCAGCTCACTGAAAAATGCAGCGGTCATCGCAATCTGTTGTGCTATTTGTGACACATATATGAGATGATCGGAGTTGTAATTGTCGTTTTGCGTTATACACCGTTCACAAAGTCATTACAAAACCAATACTTCTAATTCATGCGAAAACGCTGTGTTCGAATAGTGAAATGCACTCCAGTTAAGACTAAAATGCGTGGATTTTCATCTATGGCTTCTTCTGTTCAAGCCACACGAGCATGATAATGGTCTGTACACTTACATCAGCGTGAACGTCAGCTTTACAAGCATGTGGAGGTGCCGTGGTTATATTTCTAGCAGTTCCGTAAATCAGCTGTTGCATTTAAGGCTTTGATATCGCCTTTCACTCCGTCAGCCCTGAATACTGCATCAGGATTTGGTCCGCCGCGGTGGTATAGCGGTTAGGGTGCTCGGCTGCTGACCCGAAGGTCGCGGCGGTCGCATTTCGATGGAGGCGAAATGGTAGAGGCCCGCGTACTGTGCGATGTCAGTGCACGTTAAAGAACACCAGATGGTCGAAATTTCCGGAGCCCTCCACTACAGCGTCTCTCATAATCATATCGTGGTTTTGGGACGTTAAACACCAGATATCATTTGCATCAGGATTAAACACACACCCCTTCTTCTTCCTTGTGCTTCAGTTCAGCGTGCGCAGAATGGACGAGAAGCTTATCTACGTCACCATCGCAACATCGCTTTTGCACACAGCACCGTCGCCAAAGCGGAAAACACTGTCGTTACAACAACGGGAGCGGAAAGGTCAAGTTACGTTGGCACGGTGTAAACGCGATAACATCGGCAGGATTATTATTTTCTGGTGCATTTTTGTTTTAACCGACGGGTACGACGTCGCAAGCTGTAGGTATGACAGCGACTGGGGCATATCCGGACACGAACCGTGCGCGGACACGGAGTAATCCCATAATCTCGTGTTCCCGCGGAGGTTGATGACCTCTCCAGGGAACGAAGCACATGTATCAGCGTCACTGACTTGCATGGCCTGTCACCGCCTGCAACACTTTCGATGAAGGCAGCTTATCCTCCGGATAAGCGGCGCATTATATGCAGGACAGCACGAGAACGACGATAGCGCCGTTCACACAAAACAAACGACCGGGTCCAATGAAACATACCTACCAAATATTAATCGGATCCCCCGTCGGTGACTGAAGCTCCTAGTTAGAGCTAGGCTTTTGGATTGCAGGCTTGCAGTTTAATAATGTATAAATGACAAAAACGTTGATGTTATTTAACCATTATGCAGGCTTTGTGAAAGTTATCCTGCTATTCAATCGTCGGGAGCGCAAATTTTTACTGGCAGTTGTTCATTTAAGCTCAAGAATACGCGAAACTTGGAAATCGAATCGTGATGCTGATTATTATCCCCTAAAGTATACAATTATTGTGCTAGGTACGGCACCAAGCTTAACTTATGAAGAAAACTACTGCAGTCTGAAGCCGTGAAATATTCCCTATTTATCACCGACTCTCGAAACACAAAGAGTTAGAGAGAGAGAGAGATGAAAAGGAAATGCAGAGGGAAACGTACGCACGTCTATTATGTATACCAGCCACCTCTACTACATCACTCTTGCACTGACTTTACTTGCGAGCATAACATTATCAAACGTATACCTGTATGTTTGCCAGTTAATAAACTTCACGACCGAAAATTCTCGTTTGATATACTACGTGATAGACAACTTCGAATGGCCTTCCGAAGGAAATCGATAATTTATAGGCAATCTATAGGATTATAGATTGTTCGCCGTTATGGATTGTAGGCCATTTGAAATCTATAAGCAAGTACACGTTAGAAACCATCAGAATGCAAAAAAAAAAAATCGAGGCCCGTTGTTTGCTCCTAATAAGATTAGCACAGAAATCGAACGAAAATGGAAACAAAGCATGATCAGGGCGTCATGCTCAGTAGACGCGAGAAAACACCAGTGTGAAAGTGACGTATTGAAGCTCAATGGGAAGGAAACGAGAACTAGCCTCCATGCAGTAACTAGCATTCTTACGCGACGGGCGAACGAAAACCTAGCTTACAGATTTCATTTTACCGCATTATCCCTGCTGCCATGCCATGTGTTCGTACCTCCACGACATGTCAGCAATGTCTCAGACAGCGCCTCCTCTATGTTGAATGGGCCGCATCTGGTTGGCATTGATAAAATAGAGGAGACGCAGTGTGAGATACGGACTCCATCTGGCAGTGGCGTCGGGAAACATGAGCTTGTGCAGAACCCAGGACCACTGCCAGGTGGCAGCACATCGTCGGCATGGGGCTTTTTTCGTGCATAGCATCACATTTTTAGCGCAGAATAAGAAACGCAAGGGTATTTAGAATTACGTATCTATGTATTTTGTGATAAAGGTGCACACCTCCTAATACTTACGTACTGATGTTGCGCCTCAGATGTGCGTAAAATTCGCTTTTTGATCGATAATGTTCAGAAGTATGAACGCAGCTACCAGTTGAAGATGGCTGGGCGTTCAGCAAGTGCTTAAACTTTGCCTGGGTGACTAAATCGTGTGAAAGACAGACAGACAGAAAGACAGACCGAAATTTCTGCGTTCAAGTATCGCAAGAAAGACCTTCGTCTTTAAAAAGTATGGCGTCTGAGCCAGGCCACGCCTCCCATTCATCAGAGCGTCACACAAGCCGTCAGGATTGAGACCTCGCAGCCACTTCATCAACCACCCATCATCATCGAAGACCTCAAGAAGACGCGTTGACGGCATGTCGACCACATAAGCACATCCCCGCTCTATACCGTGACCAGTATCATGGCAGTATATTCGACCGACCATGACATCCCGATCCCGCAGTACGCCGGATCAGCGGACGATGGACCCCCCGTGCAGGACTGGTTCCATCTATTCCAGCTCCACGCTACCGCTGCATCATGGTCGGAACGCGACATGGTCGTCCACTTCAACAATTACGTAATGAGTGAGGGTTTCAAATTTTACCTCACACGTATTTTTTGGGAACAAAGAATCGTGGAACAAAATTAAAGAAGAGGTGGCCATTACGGTACGAAGAACTTTATTTAAAGATCCGGAGAAGTGCCACCCCTTAGGGTGACGCCGCGGGCCGCTCCCACGTGGGGACAGTTAGACCTAGCCATTCGTTTCAAAGAATACGATGAAGACTTGTCCATAATCTATCAGCTGAAGATGCTTCAACTCACTCGACACAGTAATGACAAGCCTTCACGCAGCAAGCACATTTATCAAACAACACCGCATCTGAGAAAATCGTCGATTGAGCCATCTTGTAAATCTTCCGATATGCCGCCACGCGAGTTTCTTATTTTCACTTTTGCTGTATTCGGTTTTCGGCCACAAAGGCTGTCTGCAATACTCAGCGCAATCCGCGCCTCATTGTTCGAGTAGCTTCGCGATTATTGTGGATCGTTTTGTTAAGATTGCGCCCAAGACGCGAACACTCGAACTTATTCTAGGGCTTGCGCGACAACCAGCGATAAGGCTGGAATATTCGATGACACACGTATTCGATGACACACGCGTTCGAACACCGAATAGGAATTTACAGCTCCAAACCGACAAAGTAAAGCCTGGGTTCATTGAAAGGCATTCATGCTTTTTTCCGAAAAGAGCCAACCTTCTACCGGGCTTCCCTTCTTCACGAAAGTCGGCATGTTCAAAGTCTTCGCTCCAGCATATGACACGAGTCGTTACTCACCCACCCGATGCCCTTCATTCTTCGCCTCGCATACGTGGTCCACTGCCTGGTTATCCATCACTCGGTCTGCCTGCCTCAATAAGGTCGCTGCGTTCCTGATAAGTGAACTGAGGCATTGAGAGAATACTCAACGAAGCCAGGACGTGTCCAAGAGGTGTCTTTCGCCGCAAGGTTCTATTTCACTAGTTCCGCAGTCTTGCCGAAATTCGCCACTGGCACCTGGTCAGGCCACGTCTTCTGCGGTATAATTTCCAGTGCTCAACCACCTGAACGCCGAAGAGATACGGACTCTGTATTTAGCACAAACACCAGCAAGGAAAACGAAAGGCCAGTTGTTACTTCTGATGACAGAAGAGCCCTTCAGACCAACGGATACGCAAACTACAGCAAGCAATGCACGCTGTGCACTGTTATCGGCGCACAGAGCGTCGGTCGTCGATAAACTGCCAAGCGGTCAAGCGCGTCGGCTTTTATACGTCTATCGTCGAAGATTCCAGCGTTATCGCTAGCGGCCGCGCAAGTTCCAGAACTCCGATGTTCGCGTTGAGCCCGTAATCTGATCGGAAGGTTCTAACATTATCTAGATAGTTCCGAGTCATTCGGGCGCGCTCTGCTCAAGGCAGCAGTTACATTCCATTGGGGCGGTAACACGAAAAATAGAAAGAAAGGAGTGGGCGTGACAATATATTTTCTGCGCACTAAGAAACTATATTTCTTCAAAAGATGTCTCGTAAGATTCAAGCCCTCTAAAAAAGAAACGTCGCGATAAGATTTTACAAAGACAGTTCCAGCGTAATATTATACTGGACACACTGTTCAATGCCCCCAGTAGCCTTGAAGGACGCATATCTCACCAATGGAAAGAAAATCAAACTAAGTGCTGTATTTTCTCATATGTAACCCGCCCCTGCATATAACCAGTACCCCTAACTTCAACTCTGCTAAAATAAAAAAAAGGCATGCATATAAACCCGGATATAAGCCCCATCCCCTCTTTTCAAGCACATTTTTCTGTTTTCTGTTGTGGGTTAGACGCGAGAAAATACAATATTGCCCCGCCTTCCTTATTTCCGGCCCCCCCACAATTGGTTTATTCCCGAGAAGCCTTCTTTCGAGACATCTTTCCGGAGAACCCACGTGCGTTTCTTCTTTGGAATTGTTGTTACCCATCTTGCGGGATTTCTACAAAACCGGTTTACATTATGAGTACGTTTTGCTGCGGGGTGCCAAATGATTCGTCATACCAGCTCACAAATAATTCGTCGCTACCCTCTCACTGGCTTCTGGTTAGTCAAGGTGGTACAATAAAGAACCAGGAGCTCTTTTAAATCCTCAGAGTAGAAGAAATTTTTCTTCAGCCTCTTCAATAGATTCACAGCAGCAAATACCCTTTGTATATCTTTGTCATGCATTCGATTGGATGCAAATTTGTTCCCTACAGCGACGCCAGGTCTCGGAACTCCTTTGGAAAAAGACCCTATGCATGCGTAATGTTGTTGAGACGTCAGTTGTGGTTGTAGCATACTGTAACTTTAGCGCAAACACACGAGGACACACAACAAAGGAACACACGGACCAACGCAGTGTCACACTGCGCTGGTCCGTGTGTCCCTTTGTTGTGTGTCCTCGTATGTTTGCGCTAAAGTTACAGTATGCAGCTAAACCAACTAGCCCGCTTATCCGTATTACTGTGGTTGTAGCGCTGCCCATTTAATTTTATAAAAAATATATACGTACTGCAATGATACAGCCGTCCCGTCGCGCTAGCGTCATATGTACTTAAGTGCCATCCACTGAAGTTTGTCAACGTAGCACTATCCAGGGCTACCATTCTCGAAAACACAAGCGCTACATTTCACCTTACCGTTTCTGGTTTTGGTTATGCCCATGTTGATCGTGGCATCGTCACGCAGCTGTAAACAACACGTTACATAAAACATATGCCACTGTTCAACATACATGTGTCTGCGTATAACATTTTTACCAGGGGAGTAGCCAAGGGGGAGGGGGGGGGTGAATTTTTCAATTTAGCTTGCGTGTATATAGACGCACACATACAAACGCACGTACGAACGTACATAAAGTATGGTTGAACCCCCCCCCCCCCCCCCCCCGTAAAATATTGCTGCCTACGCCCCTGTAATAAACGCTTAGGGTCATTTCGTAACGTTTCACTCAAAAAAAAATACACCACAGTCACCTTCTCTCCGCATGCTTCGCATGACATCGATTCCCATGGTACGTGCGATGTGTCACATTTTTTAGATGTGAAGCATCTTATGGCGAAGCTTAATCCGGTGGTGGTGGTGGTGGTGGTGGTGTGCCGGCGTGACCACCCTTACTGCGCATGCGCAAACCTTTCAAAAAAAAATAAAAAATAAAAAAACCTCCTCTCCCCCTCTCTCTCCTCTAGGCATCCCTGCCCACAGCGTCCACACCCCCACTGCGCATGCGCGCCCCCCCCCTCTCTCTCCTCTCCTATGCTACCCCCCCCTCTCTCGCCTCGAGACGCCGACGCAGGCAGCGTCTGCTAGCGAGTTTCTTGGTTGAAAAAACCGACTGCTCGCGCTGCACAACCGTTCATTGTCCATCCCGTATATATGGCAATGGATCTTGACCTCCAATGTGGTGCCGGTGGGATATTTCTCCTGTGCGTTGTTGAACAATAAAAATTCGCAGCGTGCGCGTTAACTAAAAGCCGACTGCGGGTCTCTGTGTCCAGTCAGAGTCTTCTGTCTCTCATTGCCCATTAGCAGCGATTGGCATGTTCCAGTAGGAAACACCGCTCCATCACTGCGTGCTTTGCGCCTCCTCAGTTTTCTCTCCTGCGCAACGCTGCGATAGCGCCAGCGTCAACGCCACCGCCAGTGTAAGCGTTAGCGCCCGCTGCTTCACATCTACACATGGTTCCCTTTAGCGGGAGATGGTGTAATTTTTTTTTCTGATTGCTTTCTCGCTGTTAACTACTAGAGCTACCACGAGGGTTTCTAGAATTATTGACCATGGACGTTAGTCGGTTAGAAAAAAGATGTAGTACCACCAAGCGTCAGCGTGGGTGCATTCACGTTACACGGTCCTACAGCTACAAACACAGGCATTGTACAGTAAACCATCAACTACTTCTGTATGAGGACATGTTTTATTTTCGTGTTATGCCGATTCTTATGACGGAGGGATCAACCATGTTTTAGATGCGAAGCATCTTATGCTCGGGGCTCTGTTCGTCCCTCCCGCGTCCCGCGTCGCGTGTCCCGCGTTCGGCCACTTTCATGAAGTAGGGAGGAGGAGGAGGAGGAAAAGAAAAGCGGAAAGACAGGGAGGTTAGCCAGTTCTCAGACCGGCTGGCTACCCTGTGCTGGGGAAGGGGAATAAAAGATGATAGAAGAGAGATGTCAAAAGAAAGAAAAGAAAATGGTGAACAATGATACGGGAAACAGCACTGCTTACAGTCTGTCTTTGAGATTAGTCGTCCGTAAGAAACGCAACAGCGCTCTCAAAGCTTTCCGGGCCATGGTCGGTTTCGGCCAGTGTCCTAAGACCTTTTCCTCGGAGAATGGCCGATTGTCAAGTCTATCAAACACTTTTGATAGTTCTTTTCTTGGTGCACTGAAGCGAGGGCACTCACAGAGAAGATGCGCGATTGTCTCCTCGCTGCTACAGTTATCACATGTCGGGCTACTGGCCATTCCGATTCGAAATGCGTAAGCATTCGTGAAGGCCACAGGCGGCACAGAAGCGTCTCCTCGGCTCTAGTTATTCCTCATGGAAGACGGAGCTGTAGGTTCGGGTTCAAATTGTGAAGACGGGCGTTGGAAAATTCCGTCGAGTTCCACTGTGAGAGCGTCAGTTCACGTGCAAGTGAACGAAGCCTTGTAGCAGCGTCCGTTCTTGATAACGGTATTGCTGCACCATGGAGAGCATCATGAGCAGATCGGGCGGCTTCATCTGCACGGTCATTTCCGTAGATGCCGCAATGGCCCGGTATCCACTGATATATTACGTTGTGCTGCTTCTCTATCACGCGGTGATGAAGCAGTCTTATTTCAGCGACTACCTGTTCGTTTGGGCCATGACGATATGGCGACATTATGCACTGGAGGGCGGCTTTGGAGTCGGAGGAGACTGACCATGCCTGTGGTGGTTCTTCAGCTATGAACTCTAGAGCAGCACGGATGGCGGTCAGTTCTGCAGCCGTCGATGATGTCAAGTGCGACGTCTTGAATTTTACAGTGATGGATTTCTCGGGAATGACCACTGCCCCTGCCGAGCTTGCAGAAGAAACTGAACCGTCCGTGTAAATGTGAAGGCGTCCACTGTGTTTTTCGTGCAAGAACAGTAGTGTGGCTTGTCGTAGGGCCAAATTTGACGACTGTTTTTTCTTTTGTATTCCGGGAATGGTTGCCAGAGCTTTCAGTGGATGTAGACACCACAACGGCAACGGCGGTCTTGCTGCGTGCGTAAAGTTCGCGGTAGTCAGTGTGCTATGCGAAGCAACAATACTGCTGAACGCAGAGTGTGGCCTAGAAGTTGGAAGTGAGGCAAGATGGTGTGATGGAATCCGGGCGGCATGTCAAATGTGCATTCTCAAAGCATCGACTCGAATGTACGTCGTGATCGGGTGATCACGAGCGATGGCGACAGTCGCTGAGAATATGTCTTGGCGAAGTCCAAGACATATTCTCAGGGCTTGAGCTTGAATCGACTGGAGGATGCGCACGTTTGTTCTTCGGGTCCTGCCCAGCACGGGTAAGCTGTAGCGCATGAAGCCGAGGAAAAGTGCAACATACAGTTGTAGCATCGCTCGTATACAGATGCACCCCATTATGCGAACCAGAACACTATAGTGATATAAAGACCATCAACCACTACTACAGTCATCAGAGTCATGGCCGAGAGCACAGAGCGGCTGCTTAGCAATGGCTAGGCAGGTGGTGTCTGTCGCCCAGGTTGACCCCATCCCTTGATCTTGCTTGCATGTGTTTGGAGGGGGCTGGGCTATGTCCGTCCCTCCCGCGTCTGGCGTCCCGTTTCCAGCCGCTTTCATGAAGTAGGGAAGCGCCCATTATGCGAAGGAGAACACTGTAGTAATATGAAGCCGTCAACCACTACCACAGTCATCAGAGTCATGGCCGAGAGCACAGAGAGGCTGCTAAGCAATGGCTAGGCAGGTGGTGTCTGTCGCCCAGGTTGACCCCATTTTTAGATCTTGCTTGCATGTGTTTGGAGGGGGCTTAGTCCGTCCCTACAACCCGCGTCCCACACCACCACAGCGCATGCGCGTCCCCTCCTCCTCTCTCCTACGCTCACCCCCTTTATCTACTCTAGGAGTCCTCTACTCTACGGAGCGGCCCCTGCTTCCCACACCCCCCCACAGCGATGCGTGCCCCCCTCCCCCTATCCTGTACTACGCTCACCCCCTTTCTTTACTCTAGGAATCATCTACTCTACGGAGCGGCGCCCGCGTCAACATCCCCACAGCGCATGCGCGTCCTCTCTCCTCTAGGAAACCTATACTCTACGGAGCGGCTCCCGCGTCCTACACCCCCCACAGCGCATACACGTCTCCTCCCCCCTCTCTCTCCTCTCCTACGGTCCTCCCTCCCTGTTCTCTCCTATAGGAATCCTCTACGGAGCGGCGCGCACGACAGGTGGTGCGACAGCTGCATACTCTGCTGGGGGGCGCCACGGTAGTTCCGCGGTATGAAAATGACGGAGCGCGCGCGCCTCATTCTCTCTCCTGTGCAGCGCCGCGATGAGCGCCCGGACCGCTGCCGTGAAACGAGAGCGGTGACGTTCCTCCCGCTCAAGCTAATTATCTCCCCGCTGCTTCGCATCTACACATGGTTCCCTTTAGCGGGAGATGGGGAAGTTTTTTTTTTCAGTTATCGCTTAGTAACACGTACCCCTTCGCTGTGCGTTAAGATTTTCTTGCAGAGAGCGTGGCACATTGAACACTTTTTCTCAAATTATGGGCCAAATAACAAGTACGCTATAGGATTCCATTGAAGTTACATTAATCTCATCTAAACGAAACATTGCGATGACAGCAAGCACAATAAAGTATTTTCTGAAACCAAGGCAATCCGACGCAGGTGTTTATATAAGGCATGGTGTTATCCTTCATACATTTCGCACGGTCCTATGCCATTCTTTAATTGCGGTTCAGAATTACTACAGTTGTGTAGTCCCGTACATACGCAGCACGTCATCAGTGGTAAGTAGAGCACCTCGCACCATATAGACGGTACGCACTTCATAAACTGAAGCTATTTTAATTCTATACCACAGGCACATCATAATTACTTAAATGTCGACCTGCCGACCACCGAAAGCAGGGCCGGAATAACCAAGCGCTGCAACAGTGGCAGCGCCGACAGAAATGCAGTTGAGACTCTCGTTAAATGTCCAGGATGATTGTGAGTGCCATGTAGCATCCCATAAAAAAATAAATATATTTATAAGCATGAAATCACAACACTTAGAAAGAATGGAGAGACGGATAAATAAGCTGCCGTTATTCAATGCGCACGCATGCAGACCGGAGCTATACATCGTGCACTGATGGAGCTCAAGCATGCAAGCAAACATATACATGCGGGAAAACTAACGTGCAGTGTAGGACAATGGGGATCACCACAATGGTGTGGCCTATGTGTATGGATGTCGCCACGCGCCTTCGGAAGCAGCCGTCGCTGGACACTGCGCTTTTTGGGGGGATTCAGGCTGCGATATTAATCACGCGGACCGACCGCCGGTCTTGCAGACAACGGACGAGGCGGAGGACGCGAACGCGGGGTTTTGTTCTTCGGCAAAGACGATAAGCCATCTTTTCATCTGGCATCGTGTCTCACTCCACGTTATTTTCTCAGTCCACGAGGGAAACGTCGTATTTCCTCTTCTTCTATCTCTTCTCGGTGATCCTTGTTAAATCCCTCTACTCTACAACAAAAAGTAATTTATCTCTCCGAAAATCCTCGGAAACATCAGAGTGAAGGGGAAGTTGAATGTCCGGCCGTTTTTCGGGAGCATGTAAGTACAAGCAAGCAAACGCGTGTAGAGACACCGGTACGACGCGGGATCTTCAAGCAAACGAGGTCGGCAAGCCAACTTCGTGAACGGGCATTGTATTTTTGTACTTCTGAAAGCTTTTATTTTCGATTGCCCTGATTCTTTCGGTTCCTTCAGCATTACATTTCATCCCTTCAGCGGCCGCTATTGCTTAGTTATAAGTACTTTACAGAGAAGGAATCCATCGCCCATGCGAAAGGTCACAAAATGCCTTGCCTGAAAAATTGGGTTGTATATGCGAAAGTGGCACCATGGGTATAAAAGCTAGGGTTCAAGAGTACGCCCGGATGAGCGTTTGTGCGTTGGCGTACTTCCATCAAAAGGAAAGCCGCGCGAAAGCTCAACAGGAAGCGGTGGACATTAATATGTACAGCAGTAACAGCGCTGAAAACTGGGCACTAAAGGCAAAAGCAAAGTGCCGCGCGCCGCGGCTACTAGCGTTCCTTGGCGAATATTTTGTCTGCGCTAAGCGTGTTGTTTTTTGTGCAGCATTTCTCTTGATGTCTGCGTCTATTCCTCCTCGTATGCGTACCGGACGTTCTTTCCAATCTTTTCTGCAAACATAAACACTGAAGCTACCCAATATAACCATAGCGGCTCAACAGAAGTGTGCGTATCTATCTATCTATCTATCTATCTATCTATCTATCTATCTATCTATCTATCTATCTATCTATCTATCTATCTATCTATCTATCTATCTATCTATCTATCTATCTAATGTGCGTGTGTATGCAACGCCGCACAACAAGAAACATGATCACTGAAAAATTACACCATCTCCCACTAAAGGGAACCATGTGTAGATGTGAAGCAGCGGGCGCTAACGCTTACACTGGCGGCGGCGTTGACGCTGGCGCTTGTCGCAGCGTTGCGCAGGAGAGAAAACTGGGGAGGCGCAAACCAGGCAGTGATGGAGCATTGTTTCCTACTGGAACATGCCAATCGCTGCTAATGGGCAATGAGAGATAGAAGAGTCCGACTGGACACAGCGACCCGCACTCCGCTTTTAGTTAACGCTCACGCTGCGAATTTTTATTGTTCAACAACGCACAGGAGAAATCTCCCACCGGCACCACCTTGGAGGTCAAGATCCATTGCCATATATACGGGGTGGCCAGTGAACGGTTGTGCAGCGCGAGCAGTCGGTTTTTTCAACCAAGAAACTCGCTAGCAGACGCTGCCTGCGTCGGCGTCGCGAGGCGAGAGAGGGGGAGCGTAGGAGAGGAGAGAGAGGGGGTGACACGCATGCGCAGTGGGAGTGGGAACGCTCTGGGCAGGGATGCGTAAAGGAGAGAGGGGGGAGCGTAGGAGAGGAGAGAGAGGGGGGGACGCGCATGCGCAGTGGGAGTGTAGACGCCGCGGGCAGGGATGCCTAGAGGAGAGAGGGGGGGGAGTGTAAGAGGGTAGAGAGGAGGGGAGGCGCATGCGCAGTGAGGGTGTGGTTGCCGCGGGGAGCGATGCCTAGAGGAGAGAGAGGGAGAGAGGAGGTTTTTAATTTTTGTTTTTTTAAAGGGTTTGCGCATGCGCAGTAAGGGTGAGCACGCGGCACACCACCACCACCGGATTAAGCTTCGCCATAAGATGCTTCACATCTAAAAGGACTTCTACATGCCACGGTGGTGTGGTGGTTACGGTGCTTCACTGCTCACCCGAAGGTCGCGGGACAGAACCCCGGCCGCGGCGGCCACATTTTCAGTGGAGGTGAAAATGACTGATTTAGATAGACGTTAAAGAACCCCAGGCGGTGGAAATTTCCGGAGCTCTGCACTACGGCTCACCTCACGTGTCCTGGTTTTGGGACGTAATTAATCACCAACAATTATTATTATTACGAAGAAGGACTCCCATCCACCACTGATTCTATGCTTACAACTTGTCAGTTACCATTGTAGGAAATCCTGCTGCGGACTACGGACAAAACTGGCGAACGAGAATTCTCGGATCAGTTTGGCTTGTAACGAGACAACGCTTCACAATTTTCGACGCACCACGGCTCCACGGCCTTCTCTGCAGGACGTGGCGCCGGATAGCAAACGGTTTTAGTTGGACAAGACAAAGAAGTTGTGCCGCACCGAACAGCAAGCCTATTATGCAATCTATTTTTCGTGGGCTTTCACAAAAAGCACACGCGACGTGAGACTCAGAAAAACAGCGGGCGGTCTTACAAGACGTCAGAAAATACGATTGCGTCCCAATTTCCTTTAGGAAGGACGAATTTTTCGTGTTATCTCTTTAACCAAAACGTATGCGTAATGGGAACCATCTGCTTCTTTCGCTTTATGCTTCGCTGTGTTTATTCTGAAAAGATTTTGGGTCATATGATCTGCTACAAGGCCTATGTTAGGGAGGCAGTAGAGAAAACTGAAAGAAACAAACTCATGCCCTGTGTGATGTGAGTGCTCCACAAATGCGTTTACGCGCATGTTGTCCGTTATCAACTTTATATATAGTTTTGTCTTCAAGAGTAGACTTTAGTTTAGGCTTCCGGAGTGCTATCCTGAGTGCAAGGGAGCAACTTCGGAAAGCACAATCTGATTGCTTCTGTTGCTATTTCGTACTTGTCGTGCGCATGTAAAAGAAAAAAATGTTTCGGACATCGTTCGCGCATTCTCTTTTTGAAGACGAGCACAGCGATTTTTGTGGCATCTTGCTCCCAGCTTTCAGAAAATACTGCCGGTTCTCTTGATAGTGTTTGTGCAGTGAGGCCTAAAAGGATTGGGTCGGAAATAGAACACGGCGGAATCTGATGGAACGTTACCAGAAGGAGATAAACGAACGAACACCCTTTTTTATGCTTTCCCGAAATCATTTCGGTGCATTTACAAGGATTACACGATCTGCGCATTTCCCTTTTGGCCACGGTCGTTCAGTGTTTGAGGACGAAGTCGCTGATGCCATTTCGTGGTGCCTGCATTCCGCGGAGGGCGAAGCGGAATAACTCCGTGCTCTGTTACGTACAAATTCGCGAACGATAAAATTATTTATATTATTTGATTCCGGAAGAGTGCATGCGGTATCTATTAAAGCCATTGCGGTACACTGAGACATTAGCGCCAGAAAATTTTCAAAGCCGGGCGTCTATATATTTTACTATGAATATTCACAATATTTTACTACTGAGACACGACACCGATTGCAGATAATGACGCACCTCTTTGAAGAAGGCTGCATAGTTTATGCGTGCCTTCATATCATGTCATCCGCGTGAGTTCATTGGTCTTTCTTAAAGAAGTCGAAAAATAAAGGCTGCTCGACACAGTAAAAAGACTGTTTAGGGGACGCATTGTCCTCGAAACACCGTTTCACATGTCACAAAGGAGGCCTCTTCGAGGATATCGTCGCATCCGCAATGAGTTTTCTTAGCGAGAAAGTGAGATAGTGGTGGATATATTGTTGGAATCTGGTGTATCGTGCATGGCGGTATCAGTTGGAGCTTTCGCTTGTGTCTGCAGAAGTCTTCCCTAGATTCCTCCGTTTTCACTAGCATGCAGCTCAACACTCTTCGTTTAATGCATTTACTGGTTGAATTACTTAGTCGTCGTTGTCGTCTCGGAACGACTCGCACACACCTAGGGGGGATTCTTCACTTGGCTTATTCGCCTTTTAGAATCCCTTCCATGGGACCGTGGCACACGCAATCATGGGAAATAGTCTGAACGTGTTCATATAACACGTGTGATATTCCGACCAGTAGTTCACATACAGTGTACCGCAAACTAGGGTTGACCCAATGCTCTTAAATTTAAGAGCATTGTGTAGGCCCACCTTGTAGATTGCGCAATAGAAGAGTTCATTTTACTTGGCAAGAGACCAATAGCAGGTTTGATCCCCGCCATGGCAGTCGTATTCAAATGGAGGCATTATGCTAGAGGTCCGTGTGCTGGAGATTCCCGTGCAAACCCCTTGTGGTCGAAATTTCCTGAGTCCTCCACTACGGCGTTCCTCATAGTCCTATCAGGGTTGCGGCACGAAAACTCTATTTTGTATTATTATTATTATTATTATTATTATTATTATTATTATTATTATTATTATTATTATTATTGGCGAGAGGTCAACCAAGCGCACGTACCGACCCTGAGTCTTTGGGACTGAGTAGACAAGAAAAGTTATGATATATAAGCAGTTCTTTCTCGTGGTCGTTGGTATTTCTTGCAACGAGCATATATAAGCATGACTTTTATGACTGAAAATGCGTAGAAAACGGCGTGCAGCTAACACGTGTACAGCAATCGTAAATACATGTCCGCCCCCATGTGTTATTTATTTGACAAGGTGGCAGCAGTCGAAATTTCAGAGAGATGGAGACGGTGGCGCTAGAAATTATTATTTATCATTTTATCGCGTTCAGGTCAGCCACAGCTATTTAGGATGCACTCTGCATTGCAGAACTACGATGTCATATTCAAGTGCCGACGAATAAAGTTGTGGCTGCATTTACTTGGAGCACTGCGTGGCACGGACGCTCAAGTGGAAAGTGCGTTAGAATATTGTTATTTTTTTTTTCAATCTTCCATGACTCCCATGTGCTGGCATAGTAGAGTTTCTAGTTTTTCTTGCAACAGCTATTCAAGCTTACTTGCCTTTTATGTGCGATGTTTTGTATGACGGCATTTTATAAACACGTTTATCCCGAAAGAGCTACATCGACATGCTCAACTGTCCGAACTCGTTGGCTTACACCTTTCGCAGCGTTAAGATGGGGCAACGTGACATGTTGTTACAGGGGTGTTTTGTCTGCAAGACTTGTTCTGCATGATATTTTAGGGGCGAAGCACCTGAAGACCGCACAATGTCCGTCCGTCCATCAGTCGACGTCCGGCGTCTACAGAAGATGTAGCAAAGGCGCATATGAACAAACCAAAACATCTGTGAACAACAAAGACGTTGTCAAGGCTGTTAACCAGAACAAACAAAATAAAAGGCAACAACACCGTAAAAACACCAACATTTAACCACCCATCAATCAAAGCATATTAAAGAACAAAACATTAACAAGAAAGGCTGGCAGATCCCACGCACTGTGGGAATCGATGTACTGCGAAGCAGCCAGGAAGGAGCAAATCATGCTTTACATAATTGGCATGTCAAATGTTTTACATGTTAGGACCTGCCATTTATGTTCGTCATACAGTCACGTCGCGCAATGCCAATTTTGGTGTATATCAAGCTAGCGAAACGGCCGCGAGCGCCCATGAGCGTGGAATGCAAGTCTTGTCGCTCATGACATGTCATCATTTCCATATGGCCACTTGTCATTTATGTTCGTCATACAGTCATGTCACTCAATACCAAATCTGGTGTATCTCAAGCTAACGAAACGGCCGCGAGCACGCCATGAGCGTGGAATGCAAGTCTTGTCGCTCATGACATGTCATCATTTCCATATGGCCACTTGTCATTTATGTTCGTCATACAGTCATGTCACTCAATACCAAACCTGGTGTATCTCAAGCTAACGAAACGGCCGCGAGCACGCCATGAGCATGGCATGCAAGTCATGTCGCACATGACAAGTCATGATTTCCATATTACCACTTGTCATTTATGTTCGTCATAAAGTCCCGTCACTCAATCCCAAATTTGGTGTATATCAAGCTAACAAAATGGCCGCGAGCGCGCCATGAGCGTGGCATGCAAGTCATGTCGCGCATGACATGTCATGATTTCCATATTACCACTTGTCATTTATGTTCTTCATACAGTCACGTCACACAATAACAAATTTGCTGTATATCAAGCTAACGAAACGCCCGCGTGCGTGCCATGATCGTGGCATGCAAGTCATGTCGCACATGACATGCCATGATTTCCACATTGCCACTTGTCATTTATGTTCGTCATAAAGTCCCGTCACTCAATCCCAAATTTGGTGTATATCAAGCTAAGGAAACCGCTGCGAGCGCGCATGAGCGTGGCATGTAAATCATACTTTTCATGACAAGTTAGCCATGATTTTCATGATATGACCAGCCATTTATGTTCGT
>JALIZH010030463.1:0-17151 GCA_030522465.1 Rhipicephalus appendiculatus | reverse complement strand
GGACGCGACTGAAAAGTGCTGCGAAAGACACATCTTTAAGCTTGGGAGAACAATAGATGTTGAGTATGTGTAACGGTGCATTTTGTTTCTTAAGCGGAAGGAGGGTGACCATCACTTAGGAATATTCAACATTGAGTTCCAGATCAACTTGGTTGGCTGTATAATTTTTGTGCACGAATATACAGGAAGAAGGATCCTGCTGGAACGTGGAATAATTTGTAAGACTGGCGCCGCTCCCTGGCTCCTGGAGAGCAACCACGGCGGGAAGTGAAGTGAGTTTTGAGAGGAAAAGCCGGAGGTGTGCCCGCTTGGCGCGGGAACGGAATCCCCGGCAGTTCCATTGAGTAATTTGAATGGGGGGTGGCCGAATTGTAATATGAAAAGCGTCTAACTTGAGGGTTGCCCGCCATGGTCACTGAAGTGAAGAAGCGGCTGTAGGGACGCAGCTACCGAGCCAGCACTCGCGGCGAGGGGTGCGTCCTCAATTCCTGAGAGCGAGCAGCTGTCGTCGTCGTCTACTTCATTTTCTATGGCGCGACGCGACGTTTTCGGATAGCGGCCGGACACGTCTTTAATGAGCCCGCCGGTTGGTCGGACGCTACGCGACGATTGTGCTATGTGCTGGGCGACGACTGCGGGAATCGTTTCGGTCATTTGGCGATAGCGGAGGTGATTGCCGCGGAAATTTGTTTTTCTAAGGCATTAAGACGGGCGTCCATGCGGGCCTCTAGACGGGCCTCAAGTGCAGCTTCCGCGCTCAGTGCTGCATTCGGTGACGCGGGCTCACTCTCCATAGCCTCAGTTGCGGGGGGGTGAGGTGGGAGTGGTAAGCTGTTTTGATTGCGATTCTACGAAGGCGATTTTTTTTTTAGCAGAATCTCAATTTTTCCCTCGAGAGCTGCTATCTTGGTTTGCTCAGCACTGCGTGCCGCGGGGAGGGAGGATGGGGCAGCCCTGCCCGTACCGCTCACCTGCGTTCCGTGTTTTGCAGCGTTGGCCCAGGCCCTGGCCTCGCCGCGTGGTGGCGTCGTCGACATTTTTCCTGCGTCGCCTTGTGGTAGCGGCTGCGTCGGCGGCCGCTTCCCGACGCCTCCGGTAGATGGCGCCGACTTGTCGGTGTTGCTGTCGTCCCACTTCGGTGACTCACCGGGGAGTCCAAGATGGCGGCTCTTCTTCTTGGCTGCCGATTTCTTTTTTGTCCCACCCTTCAGGGCGAGCATCTTGGGTGTACGAAATTTTGCCGAACACTCCCTCGACTTTGTTGCGTGTCCAGCACTACAAACGGAACACCGCGGAACACACTCGTGAGGGGCCCGCGCCCCCTCCACAAGCGGGGCTTCTTGACCGCAGAGTCCGCACGTGTTGGGCTGCGTGTTGGGACAGGCATCCACTCGGTGACCGACGGAACCGCACAGGCCGCAGGCTGGAATTGTTCGATAATAGTTTTGCACTGGGATAAGCATGTTCTCATAGTGCACAAAACGCGGTTTCACTTTCCCGGCGAAGGTGATCCGTGCCTTGTTCGAGGAGCCAAATTTCCTCACCTCAGCGATGGTACCAGCTCTCCACTGCACCTGCTCTCGAAGCGATTCAGTGGTGTCCGAGTTGCTAACGACAATGACGCCGTGGCACACATCGCCTCCGTCTTGTCGAAGGTATCCATGGAGCGGAACCACCCCACGCTCGGTCTTAATAGAAAATTCCCCGAGAAGCCGATCTGCCGCCTCCGGATTCGGGGTGTGGATCAGCACGAGGTTTTGTCCACGAGACGGCAGAACCGTGACAGACTTTGCCACCTCGGGCCCGAGGTAGGCCGTAAAGGCAGCTCCGTAGCGGTTCTCCGAGAAGGCTTGGTGTAGCGACATATGTTCGCGTGGCTTGAGCACGACCACGAAGTCGTCCGGGCCTGGTCTTGGGAATGGGCGAGGCTTCCAGTTGGTAAGGGCCTTGCCTTTGCCTCCTGCAGCGCGCGATGCAGGAGGCTGCGTCTTGCCGGCCGGTGTTCCGGAGGCCGGGATGGCGTTGGACGCCGCTGTCTTGGCTTGAACGGACGCGCGACGCGCGACCGCTGCATTCAGCGATTGATGCCGAAAATTCGGGACAGCGGAATTGTCGTCTTGAGAAGTTGAAACAGTAGTCCAGGCCATGCCTTCGCGATCGTAACCCCTCAGGTAAGACGCGGTAGCCGCCATGTTACCTCGGTAGACCGGTTCCACGCCGTCGGCGTTCCACGCCGCCGGGCTCCGGCGTCGCCGTTAGGCGTAACGGCGTCGCTCCCGTGGTCGGGTGTACATCGGCCGTAAAATCTTGTAAACTGGATCCACCTGGTGAAACTTGGTGCCTCCGTGGTCCAGATGGTTTGCTGCGTCGACTGACGTCGGTCTTGGCGGAGTTAAGAAGATTGAACCGTGGCTCCAGCCGAAAATCGACGGAGCCGATGCGCCGCACGTCTTGCTTCGTCGCGCGCTCGCAGCGTCTCTCCAGTCTGAGTGAGCTCCACATTTTTTGCCGACCTATGCATCAGAGACTCAAACTTCGAGGGGTGGAGTCAATATTGAAATATGCTTTAGGCTACAGAGTGTTCTTAGTCAGAAATTAATCATGATTGAAGAAGCATGGCTAAATAAAATGGGGGGGACCCTTAATCTTCGCCTTTAAGAGTTGAACGCGATAGAGAAATTCTGTCCCGAGTGCCTACTTAGTGCATATTCCGAGTGCCTATCCCGAGTGCCTACTTAGTGCATATCACTTAGTGCATATTTGCTGTGCACCCACTACGTGGTGTTAAGGGAATACGCTCACTAAGGTGTGTGCCGTTTGTAATGGGTGGCCGGCTTTAAACTACGAAATCGGTATGATAGTCAAATAATCTGACGCCCGATGGCAATGTACGCCTGTACCACGCAATATTCCTGGGATATTACATGTTATATTGCGACGCCTATATAAAGGACGCTTGCGTTTGCGAAGCATGAAAGTTATTTTCACTGCATTTCCAAGCAGAGGAAGTTCCTTTCACTGTATTTCCAAGCAGAGGCATGGCTGTGTGGTAGAACACCTGCTTGCCACGCAGACGGCCCGGGTTCGATCCTCACTCAGACCCGGAAATTTTTATTATTTATTTTATTTGCATCTTTCTTGATTTTGCGGTCATGCACAAGATGATGATTTTTTCGCTCACAACCAACGACGCCGACGCCGACACCAGAATTTCTGCGAACCGAGCTCTTAAACGCTATCGCGTTAAAAGTAATTTGGGGAGTCTGCCTTTGAATAGCGGAGGCTGCAATGAGCCGCAATCTCGGTACCATATGTTATTAACTTATTACCCCTAAGTCGTCCACCTGTCAGTTTCCCATATGCTGGAAAATATATATCATGTGATGCCGTGGATCCACTACAAATATCACGAAACGATATTACTCGTATTGCGATATGTATGTCTGTGTCTATTTTTCATCCTCGCTTAAAGAAAAAAAATTGAAGGACACTTTGTACATTCCAAAGTGTGTTCGGCGAAAGCGTGTGGCCATTCCACTGACTATGCCATGTCTTTTATCTTTTACACTCTCAGTGGGATAACACACAAAACCGAATGTGTGCGTGTTTTCTTTTTTAATTTTTACCGTGAATCGCAGCGAGACGTGAGACAGACGGACGACGGACGGATGGACGTACAGACGGACAGACAGACAGACGGACAGACGGACGGACATACGGATGGACGGACGCACGGACAGACGGACGGACGGGACGAACACCGGACGTACGGACACCGGTCGGACGGACGGACGGACGGACGGACGGACGGACGGACGGACGGACGGACGGACGGACACCGGACGGACGGATGGACAGACAGACAGACGGACGGACACCGGACGGACGGACGGACAGACAGACGGACGAACGGACGGACGGACGGACAGACGGACGGACGGACACCGGACGGACACCGGATGGACACAGGACGGACGGACACCGGACGGACGGACGGACGGACGGACGGACACCGGACGGACGGACACCGGACGCCGGACGGACACCGGACGGACGTGAGCATGAGACATTAAAGGCTTTCGCCTTAAAATTGTCGTGGTTGAACGCGGTTTGCCCACACTGTGGTCTAGTGCTTATGGTGCTCGACTGCTCACCTGCAGATCACGGGATCGAGACCCCGCCACTGCGGGCGCAATTTCGGTGCAGACGAAAATATTTGAGGCCCGTGTACTTAGATTTAGGTACATGGGAAAGAATCCCAGGTGGTCGAAATTTACAGAGCCTTCCACTTCGGCATTTCTCATTATCATATCAGTTGTTGTGGGACGTTAAGACCCAACAATTATACTAGTTGAACGCGGTCAAACAAATTTGTCGAACGATAGCTCAGTTATGTTTGCAATCCAGATAGGATGAAGGCGTTGGTTTGCAAAAAATTACACCATCTCCCGCTAAAGGGAACCATGTGTAGATGCGAAGCAGCGGGCGCTAATGCTTACACTGGCGGCGGCGTTCACGCTGGCGCTCATCGCAGCGTTGCACAGGAGAGAAACCTGGGGGGCGCAAATCACGCAGTGATGGGCCGGTGTACTGGAACATCCCAATCGCTGCTAATGGGCAATGAGAGACAGAAGACTCGGACTGGACACAGAGACCCGCAGTCCGCTTTTAGTTAACGCGCACGCTGCGAATTTTTATTGTTCAACAACGCACAGGAGAAATCTCCCACCGGCACCACATTGCAAGTCAAGATCCATTGCCATATATACGGGGTGGCCAGTGAACGGTTGTGCAGCGCGAGCTGTCGGTTTTTTCAACCAAGTAACTCGCTAGCAGACGCTGCCTGCGTCGGCGTCGCGAGGCGAGAGAGGGGGGAGCGTAGGAGAGGAGAGAGAGGGGGGCACGCGCATGCGCAGTGGAAGTGTGGACGCCGCGGGCAGGTATGCCTAGAGGAGAGAGGGGGGGAGCGTAGGAGAGGAGACAGAGAGAGAGGGGGGGACGCGCATGCGCATTGGCAGTGTGGACGCCGCAGGCAGGGATGCCTAGATGAGTGAGGGGGGGGAAAGGAGGTTTTTATTTTTATGTTTTTTAAAGGGCTTGCGCATGCGCAGTAAGGGTGGTCACGCGGCACACCACCACCACCACCGGATTAAGCTTCGCCATAAGATGCTTAATATAACTACGCGGTGTGCGAGGTCAGTGATGACGCCCAGCCACAGTAAAATGTATATTGCCAGTGAAGCTATTAGTCAAAGTACGAAAACGGCTGTCGTCCGAAGTAAACCTCGCCGCGCCGTCGCCATAGCAACCGCCACAGCTGCGCACCACCTGGCCTCGCTGCGCTTCACTACCATGGCGTCACACCAAGCCGCACATGCACTGAAGCCACGCTGCCGCCATGCCGATGGAGGAGCCACCACGCCTGACTACAGCGACAGCTGGGGTGACATCACGCCGAGCCGCGCATGCGCTGCGCAGCAGCTGTGTAGATTCCACGACAAGTTTTAAAACTGGTGTCGCCTAGCAACCGTTTACGTTATGAAATATGACATAGACAGAGTTACTGCGCATATGCGTGTCCTCGGAATCGGTATAAAGGAGCCGAGCCTCGTCGTGCCTATGCAGTTCTGGCCATGTGCCGCCCGAGGGAGGTCCGGAGACACATTCCCAGGAGACATATTCACCACGGACAGTTATTCACCGAAACACAGTCCCCCCAACAACATGCGCTCCGGCCACCGAAGCAAATCCCATTGCTTTTTGTAATTTCTCTTGTTTTATGCTGCATGCATTTTGTCAAATCCGGTTTCAGCAGCGAAAGATTTACGCGCGGCTGGCGTTTCAGTGGGCGACTTGCATCTATCTATCTATCTATCTATCTATCTATCTATCTATCTATCTATCTATCTATCTATCTATCTATCTATCTATTTAGCCGCCTACGACTGGTGCTCTCGTGATCACCTCCTTAACTTGAGGTTGACCAAAATTAGTATGGGAGGGTAAGAGGGTTTGGCGATTCTGACTGTCTGGTCATGACATGAATAATATGAAAATCCTGTTTTCTGTATTAGAAACCAATGAAACCGGCAGACAATTGCTCCAAGGAAAGCACAAGAGACATTTGTGGTTTTCTTAAATGTAATGATTCGCACTTCAATTCAAAGACATTAAAGTGGACGAAAAATGATTCGCCGCCGGTGGAATCCGAACACCCAACCTTCGAATTACTTGTCCAATGCAGTACCATTTGAGTTACAACGGAGGGTGCTCCCTTGTCCCCTTTTTTGTGGGATATTTTCATTGCGAAGGCTTCGTCCCGGGCACTTCATGCTTTAGGTAGCATGCCAGCGTTTATTGGTCAGCCGCCACCTCGCGCAAAGACCACGTGCCCTGTGACACCCTCTGGCAAAAAACAGTGTTCCACACTCGCCGTCTCGGCTACAAGTGGCACTGGCTAACACTCCCAGGTATATGCACACATAAATGTCCTACAAATAAGTGGACGAGGGGAGCGCCCTTCGTTGTAGCTCAAATTTCTAGAGCATCGGACGCGTTATTTAGAGGGTTGTGGGTTCGGATCCAACCAACAAAAAGTGTGGTTTTTCGTCCAATTCAACTTTTGCATTTGAGTGAGAATCTATCGATAAACGTGTTAAACCACAAGCGAAATGCCCTCTGCTTTCCTTGGTTTTAAATGCGAAGCATTTCTTTGCGTACTGCAAGCACTTTTGCGTTTCTATCTACGTATCTATCTATCTAGCCGCCTACGTCTGGGCGCTCTCGTGATGGCCTCCTTAACTTAGGGTAGACCAAAATTTGCATGGGAGGGTAAGAGGTATTGACGAATATGTCTGACTGGTCATGACATGAATAACGTAAAAATCCCGTCGCGTACGTCGTCAAACTCATTTCTCCAGACACGTGTGGCTCATACCCGTATACCACGGGCAGCGGAATGCGGGTGTGCGCCACAGGACTTTGACAATTTATATCTACCCAGGAGCGGCGAGAACAGGTATTGCTACTTTAAATGCGAGAGCGTTAACAAAAACTGACATCGGTGGCGTTGACGCGAGGAATACAAAGAATAGAAATCAGAGTCCCAGCAGGAATCGAACCCAAGCATTCTGCGTGGCAATCAAGCATTTTACCACAGAGCCACATCAGGTCTCGAAACTGCTTTGGAAGAACACCCTATGCAGACGTAATGTTCGTGAAACATATATGGTGGTTGCAGTGCTGGCTATCTGATTTTATAAACATTACATGCGTACTCCTATGACGAAGAAGTCATGTCGGGTTAACGTCAGTTGTATACTTAAGCGCAATCCACTGTAGTTGGTTTACGCAGCACTACGCGGGGCTACCATCCTTGCAAGCACAAGCTCTACATATCAGCTTACGGCTTCTGGTGTTGGCAATACCCATGTTTCTGTCGGCATCATTACACAACAGTAAACAACTGGCTATATGGAACATATGCGACTGTTCAACATGTCTGTGCGTGCAACATTTGTAAATATATTTAGCGTGGTTTCATGACGTTTCGCTGAATAAAACAATTACAACCTAGTCACCTTACCTACGGATGCTTCGCATAACGACGATTCCCATGGTACTTGGGATCTGCCGAATTTTTTTATCTGTCGGTTTCTTTAGTTTGTTTTCCTTAAGTAATTTTGTCTTCAGGCCACCCTTTCTTAAGACAATCTCAGAATTCTTACCTGTTTTGCATCCCAGAAGGATTGTAAATATTGAGGGACCGCTCAACCATTTCTGTCGTGTTACTCCAATACTCTGAACTCACACATGGTGGTTTCGATCCATTAAGGAACGTTGATGTGTTGAATACAGACACACGTAAGAGATATACAGTGCTGTTATTCCAAATGAGCTGAAACAATAAAGGGACACGCATACGTTGTAAATCTGCCAGAAGCGTAACTGATGTTTAGGGAATGGTCTCGTTTTCCTCCTAACCACCACTGCACATGACTCGTCTATCCTGCTCGTCTTCCTTCACTAGCTTTATCTTTCTACTAGATATCGTAACCACTGCCTCCTTTTTACTTGCTGTATTCATAATTTCCTTTATTGCCATCGCATCACCGTTACTGTCAGGATCGGTCACCAACTGATCGCAGGTAAAATATTGCCCACTTAAAGTTTTTCAACAATCAAAATCATAGGTCCCTTGTGACTCAAAAGATCACATACTGGCTGCTCACGGAGTCTGTGTATGCTGGTGAGTACCGTGTTTTCCAGATGTCTAGATTTTAATGCCACAGGCTGAAAGATGATATTTTGCTTAAGAAAATCGCGTGTGATATACAGGCAGTTTATGGCTTACTTAAATTTCAGCAATTGGAACTACGGGAAAACTACCATTGCAGATATGTTATGTATCGAGGGGGAGACAAAGTGAGACAGTAATTATCGGTGCCAACCACCCGGCTGAGATTTCATTCCGAACCTTTTAATTACTGCAGAAAACAGGCACATTGGTTTTTACAAGTTGGAGGCAGTCGTGTTTCTACACAGTTAAACTTGAAATAATTCTTCGAGCATATCTGTGCTTCGAGATATCACGCAGCAAAGCTTAATAGCGGTTCGCATGATTACGCATGGAAGACGGTCAGCACTGTCACAAAGCTCCTCCCCGATGTTCCGCGGCAGTTGCGCGCGTCGTTTAATCTGACAATGAGTCGAAGGCACCGACAAACATGATAACGGTTACCCTTTTACTACCGGCTGGCGATAGCAAGCAATGACTGTTCGTCCCATCGGGGAACATTGCGCCGATCCTCGGCGCTTTGCATGCGTACTCATAAAAACCACAATTAAACATTGCAGCGGGTAATATCGCAGCTCAGACATGCTAGAAGAAGTGTACCAAGTGGAACTGTGAAGAAACGCGACGGCCTCCAACTCAATACAAACATTCGCGCTTGCTGCAGTCACTAAAAAGTTCATTATTTAATCTTAGTTAATTGAGCTTTTGACGGCGAAAATATTGTCTCGCTTTGGACATGTAAGTTATATTCAAAGGCGGTTTTCATTTTCTTAGCTGTGCTGACTTTCAAGAAAACCATGAAGCTTGATTTTGAACACGTGGTATACACTAACGCAACAATGAAGAAGAGGTGAAAACTTTACTGTGGTTTATAGAACAATAGGAATGAATATTCAACATGGAATATCATTGTACGACGCACTCACTCGCTGATGTATGGGTGCCGGTCCATAAAGTCGGTGTCTTTATACATTGCTTTAGGGTGAGGAGGAAGGGGTTGACCACTTCCCGTGTTCCCATGCTTTCTTATTTTTTTGTTGTACGAGCTGCGCGCGTCGTTGAATACACACTTTTTGATTTTTTGACTATTTGATTTATGTTTACTACACTGAACAAGGTATGGCCAGGGTGACGCGCTGCCGGGAGAGGAAGCCCTCATTGAATCCCTATTCCCATCTTAGGAAATGAACGGCTACTTACGTGCAGGACTTCACCTCCTTAACCATTTTAGTTTTGTCTAGCCTCGCCTGGTATGATATGGAAGCTACAAATCGCCCCTTTGCTAGAAGGAATTAGGTCGCCTAGTGTCTCCTAGACTCCTAATGCTATCTGAATGACTACCTGACGAAGATATGTCAAACAAATGTCCGTAATTATGCTTGCAATATTAAATGAGAAGCATTTCTTAGCGAACTTCGGCGAGTTTGAGCGTATCTAGCTATCTATCTATCTATCTAGCCGCCTACGACTTTGTGCTCTCCTGGCCGTATCGTTAATGAGATTTATACCAAATTTGGTATGGCATAACATGACCGTATGACGAACATAAATGGCTGTTCATATCATGTAAATCATGACTAACTTTTCATGAAAAGTATGATTTACATGCCACGCTCATGGCGAGCTCGCGGCCGTTTCGTTAGCTTGATATACACCAAATTTGGGATTGAGTGACGTGACTGTACGACGAACATAAATGACAGGTGGTAATATGGAAATAATGGCGTGCATGTCATGAACAACATGATTTGCATGCCACGCTCATGGCGCGCTGGCGGCCATTTCGTTAGCTTGATATACACCAAACTTGGTATTGAGTGACGTGACTGTATGACGAACATAAATGACAAGTGGTAATATGGAAATCATGACTTGTCATGTGCGACATGACTTGCATGCCACGCTCATGGAGCGCTCGCGGCCGTTTCGTTAGCTTGATATACACCAAATTTGGTATTGAGTGACATGACTGTATGACGAAGATAAATAACAACTGGTAATATGGAAATCATGACTTGTCATGTGTGACATGACTTGCATGCCACTCTCATGGCGTGATCGCGGCCGTTTAATTAGCTTGAGGTACACCAAATTTGGTATTGAGTGACATGACTGTATGACGAACATAAATTACAAGTGGTAATATGGAAATCATGACATGTCATGAGCGACATGACTTGCATTCCACGCTCATGGCGCGCTCGCAGCCGTTTTGTTAGCTTGAGGTACACCAAATTTGGTATTGAGTGACATGACTGTATGACGAACATAAATTACAAGTGGTAATATGGAAATCATGACATGTCATGAGCGACATGACTTGCATTCCACGCTCATGGCGCGCTCGCAGCCGTTTCGTTAGCTTGATATACACCATATTTGGTATTGAGTGACATGAGTAGAGACCGGATTATAGGCAAATGCCTATTTTTTTCCCTCGCGTTCCTCTCGCGCCACTTTGATATATGAGCATGAATTAGGGGTAAAGGAGGGCTTTTATAGTGTTTTTATTGTGCCTATAAATTCCTATTTTTGTGGTTTGTGCCTAAATGTCTATAAGTGCCCATAAATGCCTATTTTCAAAATTGGTGCCTATATGAACGCTATTTAGCCTCAAATTTTGCTTTCGAGTACAGTTTGAGACCGTAATTCATGTTACCGGGCAAAATTGACGTTTCGGAACTTAATGGGGTGCAACAACCTAGTTCCCTAGTTCAACAAACATTCGGGAAGCAACCGGTAGCAGCAGTGAAATGGGACGCGCCGGCCACCTTACCCCACCGCACTGACATAGCGCGAGCGGTTGGAGCAGGGGAGAGGAAAAGACGCTATTTATTCAACCCTAAATGGGAGCATGTCCCAGCGTGTACAGTGGAATTGGGAGAGGAAAATAAAGGCGGGAAGAGGAGAGGAGAAGAAGAGGAGAGTGGCGTATATGGCCGAGGACGTGGCGAGGGGCTTTTACCGCCGGTTTTCCAGTCCAGTGTTCCCATGGAACTGAAGCACCTCCTTGAAGACTTGGGCGTGGTGGGGGGCAGAAAACGGGAGGTGCCCTGCGCGCAGCAGCAGGAATATGGAGAGCGAATGCGAAACCATGGAGTGCCGTCAGGGCAAAGTAGAAAGTAGGTGAAAAAAAATCAGATGTGCACATGGCTTTTGTTTGGTTTGTAATTTACTCTTAAAAGGCGATTCACCAGGTCACATGAGAAATTTTAGTCAGATACTGGAAGTGTTCGCGTGCTCAATGAAGAGCTTTGTACCACAAGAACTTTTTAATTGGTTCATTACAAGCCGCGAAAGCATGATGCCGGTAGGTGAGCTTGAAACCTTTGCCACTCGCAAGCTAAATTCCTTCCCTGCCCTCTTCGGTATCACAGAAACTCGGAGCCGGAAGATCACACGACGAGGACGCATCAACACGCCATGCGCACGCAAGATTACACTATGTGCACATGACATGCCCAAGCCAGGTCGTGCGCACAAGCGGTGTTGCATCGTTTCGGCGTTCGCTCTATGGTGTACTGCCTGTTTCTGTGGGATGGATCCGTCTATGCGTTTGGAGAGGCTGGCATGGATCGTGTATCCTTATCACGACACAGCGCGTCGCACAGCTGGAACTGCTGTAAGGGACGATGCACCAAAAACATGCTAAGCGTTGTCAGGGCTGGCGCCGGCACGACGGGGGAACGGCGAGAACACGAACACAGAAGAAATATAGGCAGCTAAGTCTCGCAACGCTCTCGATTCTAAGAAAAAACTAAAGAAAAACGGGTACACATTCAGTTTGTATGTTTTAATATTTCTATTAACTTTCATTCTTCTATTCAAGCAACAGATTGCACAAATTACACATGTAGCCTGGAGTAATTCTCGCAGTTTCATGTACTACTGTGACATACACAGGACCATTCCTTGTTGAGCTTCACCTCCCCCACATTGGTGCGCGCGCCCGTGAGATAAAGGGCACGAGGCATTCAGTCTGACATTTCACCTCGTTCCGGGGGAGCGTAGCGTTGCAAATCTTGGAAGACGTCATCGTTAGCGCAGTGCATGCATTACACTTCTAGCTCGAAACGCTCAAACCTGGTAAGGGGCTGTTTATGGTGTTCACACAAAGAGGAGAAATTGACCCTGCGCTATTATACCCGGCCAATACGAGGCTAACAGACCCTTCTGGCCTTTTAGCGGTCTGGCTATTGAATTCTGTGCTGCCCTTCCCAGCCATGCCGAAAAGAAGCAAACCCAGGAGCGTGTTTATTCGATGGTGGACACTTAACTTACCATTCTGGACAATAAAAGGAGAGACCGTGTTCTGGAAACCGTGCCCGAAAAGGGACCATTGCATGGCTATGTTAAATCATTAACGCTTTTGTACAATCATAACATGTAACATTTGTTTGCTTTCCTGTAGTAGACCAGGTCGCGCACGTCCTTATTCGAAAATTTGAGTTTTTGTAAAAATTTATTGTGCCTATATTTACGATTTTGGGTGCCTAAGATCGTGTTTTGCCTGCCTATTTTTGGCGCCTAAAACGCGACTTTTTAGTGCCTAAAAATCCGGCCTCTAGACATGAGTGTATAATGAACATAAGTGGCAGGTGGTAACATGAAAATCTTGGCATGCATGTTATCCACAACGCCATTTACATGCCACGCTCATGGTGTGCTTGCGTCCAGTTCGCTAGCTGGATGTACACCAAAATTGGTATTGCGTGACGTGACTGTACGACGAACATAAATGATAGGTCCTAACATGTGAAACATGACATGCAAATTATGTAAAGCGTGATCTGCTCCTTCCTGGCTGCTTCGCATTACATCGATTCCCACAGTGCGTGGGATCTGCCAGTTTTTCCTTTCAAGTTACCTCAGCCTTCCTCAGGGAAACTGACTGAACTATACTCCCGGGAACACCAGCGCTTATATCCCATTTGACGCAAGGACACTCGGAAACACTCTACGGGACAACTTGCCTTCATTTGTAAGTACTTATTAACGTGGCCAGACATCCGTGGGCTATCTCCTTGTCTAAAGTCTGAACTTTCTTTTAATTACCCGATGTTGAACGTATTAGTATGAATGGCAGTCAACGTCAATTTGCCTCTAACCCCCAACTTTTCTATGTGTGAATTGTTTCTAGGTGCTTGCACTGCGCCGCAACCCTCTGTCCACCGTTAAACAAGGTATAACAACATAACGTATTTCTCGGAGACCACACCATCAGCACGTTAGTGACCGTGATCATTACCAACCATTACTAATAAGTTTTTCTTGCAACGGAGCTCAACACAACTGCACGGCTAAACCACTGCGCGGCGTCATGCACTCAAACGTCGATGATAGTGTCACGCGCGTTTATTATTTGCACTTTTGCTGTATTCGGTTTTCGCCCACACAGACTGTCAGCAATGCTCAGCGCAAACCGCGCCTCATTGTTCGAGAAGCTTTGCGACTATTGTAGATCGTTTTGTTAAGATTGCGCGAAAGACGCGAACACTCGAGTTTATTCTAGAGCTTGTGCGACAACCAGTGATAACGCTGGAATTTTCGACGGCACATGTACAAAATGCCGACGCGCTTCACCGTTAGTCAGTTGATCGACGGCCGACGCTCCGCTCGCCGCTATCAGTGTCAGTGTGTATTGCTGTAATCTGACTTTCCGTTTACCGGCTACAAGTTCGGCCAAATAAACAGTTTCATCTTGGACATACCGACTGCTGCTTTGGTCAACGTCACGACCACGTGACATCTGGTGGAGGTGCTTCACGGCCCATGTACCGAACGCCCCCCTCAAGCCGTGAACCCAGCCCACGTCGCGAAGAAGACACCGACACCATCAGTGACAGTCGAGCCAGCCGCAGACTGAAAGGACTCCCCCGCAGCACGGACTCCTACCGGACAAGCCAAAAGCCACGGCGACGAAGACGACAGGGACAATGACGGCCGCTGTGTCCCCTGCAACGATCGTGATCCAGCCGAGAGAGCCACCGACTTTCCATGGATCGCCACGTGAGGACACCGAGACCTGGCTAGAAACGTACGAACAAGTCCTGACTTTGAACAACTGGGACTCCGACGAAAAACTGCGCCGCGCCTACTTCTACCTCGAAGACGCCGCGAGGACGTGGTTCGAGAACCGGGAGTCCATGCTTTGAACATTGGACTTCTTTCGCGTCGCTTTCTTAGAGACGTTCCCGAGCGTTGTCCGAAAGGAAAGGGCTGCCGCTTTACTGGACACACGAGTGCAGCACCCGAACGAGAACGTTACCATCTTTACGAAGGAGATGACGTGGCTTTTCCGACACGCCGACGCTGACATGTCCGAGGAAAAAAAATAACACCATCTCCCGCTAAAGGGAACCATGTGTAGATGTGAAGCAGCAGGCGCTAACGCTTACACTGGCGGTGGCGTTGACGCTGGCGCTCATCGCAGCGTTGTGCAGGAGAGAAAACTGGGGAGGCGCAAAGCAGGCAGTGATCGAGCAGTGTTTCCTACTGGAACATGCCAATCTCTGCTAATGGGCAATGAGAGACAGAAGACTCCGACTGAACACAGAGACCCGCACTCCGCTTTTAGATAACGCGCACGCTGCGAATTTTTATTGTTCAACAACGCACAGGAGAAATCTCCCACCGGCACCACCTTGGAGGTTAAGATCCATTGCCATATATGCGGGGTGGCCAGTGAACGGTTGTGCAGCGCGAGCAGTCGGTTTTTTCAACCAAGAAACTCGCTAGCAGACGCTGCCTGCGTCGGCGTCGCGAGGCGAGAGAGGGGGGGAGCGTAGGAGAGGAGAGAGAGGGGGGTGACACGCATGCGCAGTAGGAATGTGAACGCCGTGGGCAGGGATGCGTAGAGGACAGAGGGGGAGCGTAGGAGAGGAGAGACAGGGGGGGACGCGCATGCGCAGTAGGAGTGTAGACGCCGCGGGCAGGGATGCCTAGAGGGGGGGGAGTGTAAGAGGGGAGAGAGAGGAGGAGAGGGCGCATGCGCAATGAAGATGTGGTTGCCGCGGGCAGGGATGCCTAGAGGAGAGAGGGGGGAGTGTAAGAGGGGAGAGAGGAGGGAGGCGCATGCGCAGTGAGAGTGAGGTTACCGCGGGGAGGGATGCCTAGAGGAGAGAGAGAGAGAGGGGGAGAGGAGGTTTTATTTTTATTTTTTAGAGGGTTTGCGCATGCGCAGTAAGGGTGGGCACGCGGCACAACACCACCACCACCAGATTAAGCTTTGCCATAAGATGCTTCACATCTAAAGGTTCGGTTCCTCATGAGAGGAATAAAGAAAGAACTTTTCACCGGAATTGGGCGCCCACCCCCCGAAGACGGTCTCGGAATTCGTTTCGGAGGTCACTACCATCGAGAAAGTGCTAGAAATCCGCAACAGGCAATACAACCAGCGCCTGCCTACGACGAGCAACGCGGATGTTCCAGCGCTGAAAACCAACGACCTCCACGAGACGATAAGAGTGGTCGTGCGTGAGGAGCTGCAGAAGATGTTCCCCAGATCGCAACCTCATGTGGATTCGATCGCCGAGATAGTTCGTGAAGAACTCCAGCAGTCGCACGGCACCCGTGAGCCACCACAGTCTCAGCCGCAGGTCCTGAGCTACTCTGCTGCAGCCCGAAGCAGTGCACCCCCTCCATGCCAACGTCAGGACGCCCCACAGCACCACTACCGTCGCCAGACGCCGCCGCCGCCACCACCACCGCCATCTCGCCCATCTGTCAGCCAGCGCCACACGCCCAGGAAGACCGACATCTGGCGCGCCCCCGACCAACATCCACTCTGCTACCAGTGCGGTGAGGCCGGCCACACCTACCGCCGCTGCCAGTACCGCCATTGGGCCTTCGTGGTTTCGCCATCGACGCGCCGCGTGCACAGTGGGGGAACGACCGCACGACATCGCTGACTACCTCGCAGGAGCGCAGCGGACGCGCCCCGACGACCTTACCGTTCGCCGTCGCCAGGCCACTACGCCTCGCCGCATCGCAGGCAATACGCCAGCCCTGCTCGGGGGCCGATCTCCCTAGCCCCTACCCGAAAAACTAAGGGCAGCAACCGGTGGAGGTGCGGTTGCTGTACGACGAACTACCGAAGACCCTCCGCCGACGCTGACGATGACGCCGCGACGATACCTGAAGAAATCCACGTCGCAAGCGGGAGAGAGCCTTGAAGTCGAAAGTTCGCGGCCTGAAGAAGACCTGAAGACGCCACGTGAAAAGCAGCGGGACAAATCGACGCAGCCGTGATCCGACGCCGCGACCTAACCGCAACGCAAGGCGACGGACTAGCGACCTCGACGTTCTCATGGACGGCCACAACGTCACCGCTCTCCTCGACACTGGGGCCGACTATTCCGTCGTCAGTGGGCCATTCGCCACCAAGCTGAAGAAAGTAAAGACCACTTGGCGAAAGTCACCATCAATAACCGGACCATCAATAACCGAACTTATCCTCCGAGCTTTGTAATCCTACAAAACTGCTCCAGGGATGTGATACTTGGGATGGACTTCCTAAGTGACCACGGCGCCGTCATCGACCTGAGGTGTGACTCGATAACACTAACCTCAGAGAAAGCGCTCCCGCCCCCACGCGACGCCAGAGAACCATGCATTGAATGTGACAGAAGAGCAGGTGACCGTTCCGCCGCTCTCCAGCGTCATTATTTCCGTCGGCACCGAAAAGCCCGCGAATCTTGAAGGCGTCATCGAGGGCGATCAGCACCTACTCCTGAACCGTCAAATTTGAGTGGCAAGAGGTACAGCCGAGCTGCGTGACGGTAAAGCAAAGGTAGTGCTGACAAACTTCAGCCACGAATATAGGCACCTCAACATTGGTACGACGGTCGCCTACA
>JALIZH010030462.1:0-31640 GCA_030522465.1 Rhipicephalus appendiculatus | reverse complement strand
TTACCGATTAACCTGTTCGACTTGATTACATCGTAGCTGGCAGCGATAGCTCGGAAAAGGAGGGCAACAAGGCAGTGAACTCGAGTACATCCAGAAGCCCAACTTTCATGTCGCACAACTTGATCTACCGGACCACGGAAATGGTCAAGGTCCACGGTTTTCCCAGCCAAGGAGGCTGAATTGACAGTCGGGCTAGTTGGTCTTGACTCATCTCGAATTGAGTGGAACACGGCAAAATACAACTAGGGGGGGGGGGGGGGCAAAGAAGCACACACGCGCACCGCTGTTTATTTCTCTTCCTGCCTCCCTTTCTCTCAGCAAGGCTGAGTTCACAAAGTTGTATACGCGCACAAACAGCTCAACATCGTAATACTACAACTGAAAATATTTATTATACCCATCTCGCCAACTGCTACAAGCAGGCGCTGCAAATTTGATCGGCGGGAAGGCTTCTTGAATTACATTCTGATTGGGACATTGTATGGCTACTCCATAAGTGTTTAGGTATTGTGAAGCATAGTAGTGCGCTATTTAGTGTGCACACGTTATTTTAACACTGCCAGCTTTCTCAGCTTTCTGACGTCGAGTAGCGAACACGCAATTTTATGACAGACCAAAAATTTTTTTGACGAAGTGCGAAGAACCAATGGCCAAAAATATGCCGTTATTGAATGCAGTGCATTCTCTTATTTTTTATGTAGTCATGCATGGGTGGTCACTAAAAGAGGATTCATATTTGGGTCATCCATTGCATCGCGTTATGAGCAGGTGCTGTGTTGATGACTGACAGAATATCGACCAGTCATAAAAAAGCTAACGACCAATGCGCATGGACACAATGCGGAGTAGTTGAACGTCATAATCACCCACAATTTTTTGAAGAAAATTTGTTTCTTCCACCGTTTGCACAGGTTTACTCGCATGGAGAGGCCGGAGGAACCTCAAAGCAATGTTACAAATACAAATACGATGAGTATAAAGAATGTACTACCCCCCGAATACCACTGATTCCTACTCAAAAATTGTTTTTCAGAAGTCAGAAATGTTAGCAATGTAATAATAGTAATAATAACAACGCGCTAGAAACACCACTACTATTAGCAAACAATATAACATACGGAAACCTGACTATGTGCCAGAAAGTGTACTACTAATTACGGAAAAGAAAATGTGCAGTCACTGCTACCTACATTATCACTTTGTAGGTTCTCCTATATTTTTGACATGGTGATATAAAAGCCGCCTGTGGTACATTTATATAAACTACAAAGCAATAGTATGCAATAAATTTCGTCCAAATAAGGCCAGTAGTTTACTCAAAAAAATGGGACATATATGTCCCACTGACTCGTGAGAGTGTTTTCAAAAAGTGGGAAAACACTGTCATTTTGGGATGAACCGGACGAAGCAAGAGACATCGCGCATCACTTCTCCAGTTGTGAAGAGGAAAGTTGTGCGGGCCACATTTCAACAGGAGAACACCACCTGCAGTTGCGCCTGTTATGAGCCTTCAAAGCGCTGTCGTCTGTTCCTCTAAAGCTTACCTCAGCGCATGCATCAACCGCTTTTCTGGTCCATTTGGCTGTCCTTGCTGTTGCTGTCGAAATTGTTGAGTACAGCCGTTGTCCCTGAACATGTACCTACTCTTCAAGAGTTATATGATATGAAGAAAAATATTTCCACGCATAATATACGCAATTGCGCTGAGGGATGAGCGGGACAATTTCGCAGGGGATTGTTCCGGTGCATTCATCGGTCAAGTTAGTACGCAAGTTTACAAAAACACGTGATGACTGGATGCTAAGATCACCTCTCTCAAAAAACCAGAAAAATAGGAAATTATCCGACATTTTATTGTACATAGGTTCTATCTATCTCAAGAAGAGGAAAATTCAGCAGCTATCATTAAAAATTGATCTATATTCAACACCATTGTAACAGTGCATCCGCCCTTCGAAAGCGTGGTGAAAAAAATTTTCCACCAGATTACCGTGACTTAGGTAAGATATGAATGAATGTTGCGCTAATTCCGACGGGTGATGTGGGAGAAAATTTTTTCCTGCAGGCGGACAACTCGTGTCTCACTGTCGCACAAAGGGTTAAAAACGCAATAATTATTCGTGAGCAGCTTGTAGATATTAAGGAAATTTTAATCAATGATACAAATCTATACTACTGGGGATGCCGCCAACGAGGTAATTGTATTCGTGAGCAGCTTGTAGATATTAAGGAAAATTTTATGAATGATACAAATCTATACTACTGGGGATGCCGCCAACGAGGTAATTGTATTCGTGCATAAACTTGCGTGGATAATGTATAAAAAATGTTGCTTGTAATACGATTACTTGCATGATACATACATTCATGGTTGTCCCATTGTATGCTGCGTAAAAGTAACTGTACTTTTTGTAGATGTTATGAAATGCTGGTAACCATATTGACAGAAGTTGCTCATCATCCTGCGAAGACGCACGTCGCTTGCAGCGTTTGTAAATGCCACCAAACAAATGACAAGCAAAGCGCGCAATGCACGAGCGGACTGCGCGTGCCACCACACCACGTGCTAAAAGAAGACTGGCGGCTCATGGTATGACCGGTTCGCCACTGCACGAGAGCAGAAGAGGCCGACGATGTCCGGACTGGCTAGCGTGAAACATTTTAAATGCGAATGCATTTCATAGTCGGGCTATGTCAGGCATCCGGCGTTGGCGTTGTGCGGCGTTGGCGTTGTGCGGCGTTGTCCGCGGAGGAGGAGGAGGAGGAGGATAGGTTGAGGAGGTGTGCGCGCCGGCAGGGTGTTAGATGTGAAGCATCTTATGGCGAAGCTTAATCCGGTGGTGGTGGTGTGCGGCGTGACCACCCTTACTGCGCATGCGCAAACCATTTCAAAAAAAAATAAAAATAAAAAATCTCCTCTTTCCCTCTCTCTCCTCTAGGCATCCCTCCCCGCGGCAACCACACCCTCACTGCGCATGCGCCTCCCCTCCTCTCTCCCCCTGCTACGCTCCCCCTCTCTCCTCTAGGCATCCCTGCCCGCGCCGTCCACACTCCCAATGCGCATGCGCGTCCCGCCTCTCTCCTCCTCTGCTACGCTCCCCCCTCTCTTCTCTAGGCATCTCTGCCCGCAGCGTCCACACTCCAACTGCGCATGCGCGCCCCCCCCTCTCTCTCTCTCTCTCCTCTCCTACGCTCCCCCCCCCCCCTCTTCCTCTCTCCTCTCCTACGCTCCCCCCCCCCCCCCCTCTTCCTCTCTCGCCTCCGACGCCGACACAGGCAGCGTCTGCGAGTTTCTTGGTTGAAAAAACCGACTGCTCGCGCTGCACAACCGTTCACTGGCCACCCCGTATATATGGCAATGAATCTTGACCTCCAAGGTGGTGCCGGTGGGAGATTTCTCCTGTGCGTTGTTGAACAATAAAAATTCGCAGCGTGCGCGTTAACTAAAAGCGGACTGCGGCGGAGCTATATATGAAAAAAAAAATTTCAAAAATAAATAAAAAAAATTAAAAAAAAAACAAGAAAAAGCAAAAAAAGAAAGGCGCTGCGCCTTGCTCCCGACCGGGCTGCAGAAATCAGGCGCCTTTTCCTTCTTCGAACCACAACCACCATGTATAAATGGAGTGAAGCGCGCGCGAAATGCATTCGCATTTCCTCACGATTCCCCTTCGGGGGAGGTGGGTGCATTTTTTTGTATCAGGTTGTTTTTTTCTTAAGTTCGCGGCCACAAAGCTCGCCCTGAATATAGTATAGTTTTTACCAACAGGCGTTGTATTTGTTGGTAACATTCTGGTAGAGGTGCGGGGTATGATTCCGAGCCCCACCACAGGCTAGGGAGCTTAGTCCAGACCCTCGAAGCTTAGAGCCAGTGAAATTGACGCCTGTCCACCAACGCACGATTCGCCGCCTGCGTGGTGAGCAGCCCGATTTCGGCCCCCTCTACGATTCAACAAGACCAGCGGAGACTGTAAGCTCAGACGCCACTACGATGGCCGCTCAAGCGACACCATCTCCATCCCATATCGTCGTGGATTCACCCCAGACACCAGAGGGAGGTCTGTAGAGCCACCGACATGACGGGATTGCACGGTGAAAGAAGAGGAGGTCGGGTGTGATCTCATGCGGCGCGGCAGCAAGGCTGGCGCGACGGGCGCAGAAAAATAAAGAAAATGTAAGTTGTGTTTTGGCTCCGGCGCTAGAAGGACGCGTCCAGTCGTTTTCTTATGTGTGCTTCACAGGTCTTCCACGGCGACACTTTCGAAGATACCGAGGACTGGCTTGATGGCTTCGAGCGCGTCGCCTGTTTGAATGGTTCCGTTGGGACGAAGCCAGGAATCTTCGTGACGTCTACGTGGCGCTGCAGGATTCTGCGCGTACGTGGTTCGAAAACCACGAAGCGTCAATGTTGTCTTGGGACGACTTCCGAGCTACTCACTGCGTATCCGAACACGTACCACGAAGAGAAGGCAGAGGCCACTGCTCAGGGGCGGAACCAAAGGAACAACGAGAGCGTAGCCATGTACATTCAAGACATGTCGCGGCTTTTCCGCCGAGCCGACCCAAACATGGCCCAAGAGAAGTTGCGGCACCTGATGCGCGGGGTGAAGCAAGAGATTTTTGCAGGCCCGGTGCGTATTTCACCGCGCAACGTGGCAGAGTTTAGATCAGAGGCAACGACAATGGAGAGGGCACTGCAGCAGCGTGCACGACAGTACAACAGGGACGTAAACGTCTGTTCAGCTGGTGCGGTGTCAGCAACCCTCACCAGCAACATCGACCTCCTGCGGGAAGTGGTGAGGGCTGTCGTTAGGGTAGAGTTGCAGAGAATGCAAATCACCCAAGATCCTCCAGCGATGCCCTCACTCACGGACGTTGTGCGTGAAGAAGTGCGGCAAGCAATTCTTCAACCACAGCCTCAGGTACTGCACCGTGCTCAACCGGAACCTCAACCTCAGTTGTCGTACGCGCAAGTTGTACGACGGGACCTCGGACGCACAAGCTTTTCTCAAGCTGCCGTTATGCCCTCAACATTTCCTCGCAATACGCCACCGCCTATGCCGGAAGGATGGCCCCCGTAAGAGCGATGTATGGCGCACTGCAGACCGGCGGCCGCTATGCTACCACTGTGGAGAGGCTCGGCCTTGTCATTATCGTCGAGCTGGAGTGCGTGGCTTCCCAGTCAATGCACCCTGCCCTCGGAACGGTGAGCGCCCTTACGAAATCGAAGAGTTTTTGTCTTCGCGCCCTACGCTTCAGGACACCCAGCAACGGGAATCACGGTCGACAGCACCAATGCGCTATCGGTCGCCGAGTCCTAGATCGTCATCAGGTTTCCCGAGATGTCGGTCACCTAGCCCGCGGGGGAAAACTAGAGCCAGCGACTTGTGGAGGCAAGGTCGCTGATACTCAGAAAACTGAAGACCCTATATTGCTAACCCGACCGGACGACTGCAGTTACGCGACGACGGATAAGTGCAGTAATGTTGACGTTACCTCAGAACTGTTAGTCACCATCGACGACCGCGAGGTTATTGCACTAATAGACACTGGTGCAGACTACTCCGCGGTCAGCAGCGTCCTCGCAAAGAAGTTGAAAAAAGGTGCTGACTCAATGGACCGGACCTCAAATACGTATCGCCGGAGGACAAATAGTCAGCCCCGTGGGATTGTGCACAGCCAGAATAGGGATAAGAGGATTCGTGCACGTCGGCGGCTTTATCGTTCTCCCCGAGTGTTCCCGTGAGCTGATTATAGGCATGGACTTCTTACAGGCAAATAGCGCAATCATCGACCTGCAAGAGTCTAAAATCTCCTTTTCTACAAAGAACGCTGTCGCCATGTGTCAAACGGAGCAACCAGTCGTTTCACCTCTCCGTATTGTGGACGAAGGTGTCACCGTGCCGCCTCGTTCAAGTGTGACAGTTCATGTGAAAAGTGACGTTTTCCGTGATATAATGGACTAGCAGATGGGAACATCGGACCACTAATCGAAAAAAGGAATATGCGTGGTAAGAGATCTGGTGAACCTTCGTGAAGGATGTGCGAGTGTCCTATTGACCGACTTCGGCACTGAACTGCAGCATGTGGCGAAGGGAACAGCCGTGGCATCCCTGCATGAATATTTGCAAGTTGCAAATGTTTGCACTCTTGATAGAGACCCGCCAGCTTCTGCAACAGTAGGCATCATTCTTCAATCAATAGACATTGATAGAGAGCTCTCGTTACCACAGAAAGAGCAGATTGTAAGTTTGATCAAAGAATTCGCGGAGTGCTTTTCCACTTTGTCGAAAGTCGGACGCACTCCCGTCGCAATACACCGCATCGTGGTCGAAGAAAATGTTAGACCGGTGCATCAGCGTCCATACCGAGTAGCTCCAAAAGAACGGGAAGCCATCAAGAAACAAGTACAGGAAATGTTGAAGGACGGTGTAATTCAGCCATCCAATAGTCCCTGGGCATCACAGGTGGTACTGGTCAAAAAGAAGGACAACACCCTGCGATTTTGTGTTGACTACAGAATACTGAACCTCGTCACGAAACAGGACGTTTATCCACTACCACGAATTGATGAAACCTTGAGTAAGCTACGCAACGCTCACTTCTTTTCGCGATTCGATTTAAAGAGCGGATACTGGCAAATCGAGGTGGATGAAAGAGATCGTGAGAAGACGGCGTTTGTGACACACCCGACGGACCGTATGAGTCCAAAGTACTACCTTTTGGCTTGTGCTCTGTTCCCGCAACATTTCAAAGGATGATGGACACTGTCCTCTTCGGACTTAAATGGCAATCGTGCCTCGTCTATCTCGATGATGTAGTAGTTTCCACTTCTACCTTCGAGCAGCACATGCATCGACTGAGAACAGTACTGGATACCATTCGCGCGGCAGCACTCACTATCAAACCGGAAAAATGCCACCTCGGATATCGCGAGCTTCGGTTCCTCGGCCACATTGTTAGTGCTGAAGTTGTCCGCCCAGATCCCGAAAAGATTAGAGCAGTCAAAAACTTTCCGAACCACGGGACAAAAAGGCCATGAGACGATTCCTGGGACTCTGTGCCTACTATAGACGATTCATTGAAAACTTCTCCAAGATCGCTGAATCATTGACACGGCTTACAAAAGAAGGTGTGCTATTCGTCTAGCAGGAAGAACAAGAAAAAAGCTTTCTCTGAGTTGCGACGCCGTTAGGAATCTTCTCCTATTCTTGCTCACTTTGATGAAGACGCCGAAACACACATCCATACCGACGCCAGTAACGTTGGTCTCGGAGCCCTCCTCATTCAATGGCAGAATGGAGCAGAAAAAAGTTATTGCGTACGCAAGCCGCACTCTATCGAATGCTGAGTCCAATTACTCAGCTACAGAGAAGGAATGCCTGGCGGTCATATGGACCATCAGTAAGTTCCGTCCATATCTATATGGCAGACCGTTTAGGGCGATCAGCGACCATCATTCATTGTGTTGGCTGGCGAATCTCAAGGACCCTTCAGGAACACTTGCTAGATGGAGCCTGCGTCTGCCGGAATATGACATCACTGTCGTGTACAAGTCCGGTCACAAGCACAATGACGCGGATTGCCTGTCACGTGGACCAGTGGAGTCTTCGTCTGCTCAACATGAACAAGATTGCCCATTTCTTGGAGCTCTCAACGTGTCTGAGATGGCCCGTCATCAGCGAATGGACCCGGACCTGCTCCTGCTTATCCAGTACTTGGAGGGTCAGCAAGTAAAGGTACCGCGAGTTCTCGTCCACGGAATGTGTTCCTATGTTCTCCGGAATGACGTCCTCTAAAAGCGAAACTTCCAACTCAGTGGTGGGATGTTTCTGCTGCTCGCACCGTCATCCCTGCGAGCGGAAATATTAGAAGCAAGTCATGATGACCCTTCGGCTGGGCATTTGGGTATTAGTCGGACTTTAGCGAGAATCCGCCAGAGATATTATTGGCCAAAGTTAATGGATTCTGTTCAGCACTATGTAAGGTCGTGCCGAGAATGCCAAAGGCGTAAAATACCACCATTAAAACTAGCAGGTCTGTTGAGACCGATAGAGCCACGTAAAGGACCATTAGAGCAAGTGGGAATGGATTTACTTGGACCATTTCCTGTCTCATCATCCGGAAAGCCGTGGATCATTGTAGCGACAGACTACATGACCCGATATGCTGAGACGTCGTCTCTCGCAAAGGAACTGCGAATGAAGTGGCTCAGGTCTTCGTCAGCCAGATAGAACTACGACATGGCGCTCCTAAAGTTGTCATAACCGACAAAGGAACAGTGTTTACCGCCCGTTTGACGCATCTATAATGAAACCAACGCATACTGACCACAGAAGAACTACAGCTTACTATCCGCAAACAAACGGCTTAACTGAAAGGCTCAATAGAACGCTAGCTGATATGATCGCCATGTGCGTGGATGTCGAACATCGTACATGGACAGCATTTTACCGTATGCTACGTTTGCGTACAACACCGCAGTACAGGAGACGACACAGTTCACACGATTCCAGCTTGTTTACGGTAGGATGGTAACAACGACCTTAGACGCGATGTTACCTGTAAACAGCACGAACGAGGATAACGCTGACATCAGCGAATACATCGAAAGGACAGAAGCGGCACGACAGTTGGCAAGGCACCGTATAATTTACCAGCAAAGCGTCGACGCAGATCGGTATAATCTAAAGCGAAGAGATGTCCAGTACAACCCCGGAGACAAAGTGTGGGTATGTACGCCGGTACGTGAACGTGACCTGTCTGAAAAGCTGATGCGGCGCTATTTCGGCCCTTACAAGGTACTTCGCCAGTTAAGTACCTTAAAATACGAAGTCATCCCCGAAGGCCAAGTGTGTTCAACACGACGAAGAAATCACCCCAGAAGTCGTACATGTGGTACGACTGAAACCTACTACGAAAGGCACTGATACACGTGCTCGAACACCGAGACAAGCCCTGCCCTTCAAAACTGTTGACCTTCTCGACGCATCGGGACGATGCGTTTTAGGAAGGGGATTAATGCCACAAGTTGTTCATCATCCTGTGAATATGCACGTCGCTTCCTGCGTTTGTAAATGCCGCCATACGAATGACAAGCAAAGCGCGCAATGCACCGGCGGACTGCGCGTGCCACCCCACCACGTGCTAAAGAAGAAGACTGGCGGCTCAAGGGATGACGGGTTCGCCACTGCACGAGAGAGGGGAAAGAGGATGACGAGGTTCGGACTGGCTAGCGTGGAACATTTTCGTATAAGGTTGTTTCTCTTAAGTTCACGGGCACAAGTTCACCCTGAATAAATAGTTTTTACCAACAGGCGTTGTATTTTGTTGGTAACAATATAAAATTATGGTAGTGATACGTGGTGTGGTCTATGGGTGTGAAATGAATTACAAGTGAGTGTGGTATCTACAAGTGAGATGGAAAATAGCACGAGTGCCTCCTCAAGGCCTTTTAGGCCAAAGGCAGGGAGGCCGGTGCTTTCTCTAATGTAGCTACCGCAGCAAAAAACCTATTTTCAAAGGGTGTGCTGCGGTTTGTCTGGGTATATGACCTGAAAGTTACGGACTTGTTTCAAAAACGCCAACAGTGACTCATATTTAAAAACTGGTTCCATGCCTATGAACGTCGATGGGTGAAGTGGTATGATGATGATTCGTGGGTTGTTTTGGCGCAAGGGCCATGGGTGGGCAAAGAGCGCCATGTCTTTGATGTGGTGTTAGCGATGACCAATGATTGCGATGACAGGGTGTATTATGGCTGAATAGAGGCCTAAAATCACGCGCTATATGCAAGCGTAAAAGGTGTGTAGAGAGTATAACATTATGGCACTGATACGTGTTGTTATCTGTGGGTGTGGGAAGAATTACAAGTGATCATGGAATCTACAAGTGAGAAATGGGAAAATAGTACGAATGCCTCCTCAAGGCCTTTGAGGCCAAAGGCTGGGAAGCAGGTACATTTGTAGAGTAGCTACCGCAGCTACAACCTCTTGTGAGAGGTCTTGCTACGGATATCCTTGATATATGACGTGAAAGCTATGAATATCCTTTAAAAACGCAAACAATGGCTCATATTTCAAAACCGGTTCTTCGCCTATGAACATGCGAGGATTGAATGGAATTTGTTCACGGTAAGGTAATGGAAAGTGCTTTTATCTGATGGGATCTAATTCACTGCATTGGATGAGAGTGTGAAGGACAGTGAGTGGTTCGCCACATTTATCGCACAAAGGAGGATCGCCACGGGACAAAAGGTATGAGTGTGTACTGTGTGTGTCCTGTTCTTAGGCTTGTAAGTGTTACTTCTGTGGGGGCGTGACCTCGATACTGGCGGTCAATTCCCGAGATGTGGCTTTATGAGATGAAGTTTATTTTGTGTTTGCCTGTCGCATAACCGCTATCAATAATCCCTGAGCTTTCGTTCAACAAAGGGTTTTAGGTCTAGTGCAGGGATAGCTATGTTTGTATTCGGAATGCTTTCGTGGGCGGACGCAGCTATCTGGTCCGCCAACGCGTTTCCATGTATCTGGCGATTCCCTGGCACCCAGCAGGCTACAACATGCTGTTTGAGTGTGTAGACCGTGCACAGGGTGAGTAGAGCGAGACCAGAATAGGGTTTTTGTGTCTTTTCAGAGTTTGGAGGGCTTTGACCACGCTCAGGGAATCGGTGTATATTACTGCACTTTGTAATGTTAGTTGTTGAATGTGTTTAACTGCCGCAAGTACCGCATGATCTTCTGCTGTGAAGATGCAGGTGTTAGAATGCAGAGTACCGGCATCTGAAAAATATGGGCCGACGGCTGCGTAGGACACAGAAGTGTGGGTGTTTGAGGCATCTGTAAAGAATTCTTGAAAGGAGTATTTATGCTGGAGTTCGAGGAAGTGTGTACGGATATGTGCAATAGGCGCGTTCTTGGTAACTTCTACAAAGGATATGTCGCAATCTATAAGCTGCCACTGCCATGGCGGGACGTATGTTGCGGGAGCAAGCAAACGGTGTTCAAGAAGTGGCACGCCCATTTCTTCGGCTATACTGCTCACACGAAGTGCGTAGGGCTGTCTCATCGCAGGCCTTTGTAGAACAGGACAGAACTGGACAGGTCATTGACAGTGGAGTGTACGGGTGTTGGTTGTTCGCGTTCACCTTGACGAAGTATACAAAAGATAGGCAGGATCTCTGGCGGTGCAGCGACCACTCGTTCGAGTCAACGTACAGGCTTTCTACGGGGCTAGTGCGAATATCACCCGTAGAAGGACGAATGCCTAGCTGGTGGACAGGGTCAAGCATCTTCAGGGCTGTTGGTGTCGCAGACTGGTAAGCTATCGCCCCGTAATCCAGGCGCGTGAGTATGAGGCTTCGATACAAATTCATCCAACATTTCTTGTCACTACCCCATGTAGTGCGTGACAACATTTTCAGGATATTCAAATTTTTAAACACTTCTTTTTTTATGTACTTGATGTGTGGTATGAGTATTAGTCTGGTATCTAATATTAGGCCCAGGAACTTATGCGCGGTCTTTACAGACAGACGTTGACCATGTAGGTCGATGTCAGGGTCGGAGTAAATGCCTCTCTTTCTGGAAAACAAGACGCACGTGCTTCTTTGTGGATTCAGTCGGAACCCATTTCCTCACCCATTTGGAAACCTTGTTCAAGCCAAGTCGAACCTGCCGCTCGCACATTGCAAGATTGCATGATTTAAAACCGATCTGCACGTCGTCGACATATGTGCGGTAAAACATGTTGCATGGAATGCACAGTCGCAGGGAATTCATTTTGATGATAAAAAGTGTGTGTCAAGGAATGCCACTTTTTCCCACCCCTCGTCACGCCGATAACGCGCGCCGCACCCACCCCGCTGAGCAGCGCGCTGGCTTGGACATGAAAAAGAGCTGTTTTTTAGAGCCGAGAGGAGCAGCGGAAGGGAGTGTTGCTTTCTTTGTTCAGTACCGAGGCGACGGCAGGTATTTGGAAAGCCGCAGTGTGCCCCTAACTTTTTGGACTGCAAAACACTCCGCATAAGAATGGAGGCAAGATACGTTCCCACGCAAGGAGCTGCACGTGCACGAGCCGCCTACGCCATCACCTTAAACTGGTTGTCTCTTTTGATTAATGGAGAACCCTCCCCTAATTAAAAAGGGCGTCGTCAATATTTTGAGGGCGGACTTTGCGACAATGGAATGCGCATGATTGGACCCATGTTGATGGTCCCTTCTTCCCCAGGAAGAGAGTGAGGGGACACGAAGGGGATTTAAGCGCAGGATATCGCCCTGCTAATCAGGTCTAACTTCTTGACAAGCATGGAGTAGAAGTAGATCAACGAGTATCTCTCCTAGAAGTTTTTAGTGTGCGCTTTGTATCGGCTGGCCACCTAAACTTAGCCGTTCGCCTAGTTGAGACACGTCTGCAACGTAGGCATCGGGACTTCAATCTCAGGTTAGCTCAACCTGCCTGAGATCTGCAAGCACTAACTCCCGGAAATATCGGCGTTGCAACTCGGACCCACCGACATCGCAGTCGTGCCAGAAATCTTCGGGACTTCTCGCTTCCGATCGTCGTGGAGGCAACGCTGCCGGTCATCACACGTATGCCTTCACCTGTTTATATCATCGAACTTTCACGTCTTTATTGTTAATTTGATTCCATTGTTAGTTTCAGCGTTAATTGATCTCGTGTATTTTGTAAGCTCATTGTTTGATTCTATTTGTATATTGTTAGCTTACTTGCCGTGTTGTATTTAGAGTGCCTGTGCCGCAATAGCTCGAGTAAATCTGTTGTTTGTTTTGTCCAAACACGTCTCCGATCTCTTCACTGTTTCTACTTGCGTATGGAACGGACGAACCCGCTGTCATTCCCGTCGCCGACTTTGCGCTGGCGACGCTTGAGTAACAGCAAAAACCGTAACAGTGTGCAACTCAGAACACAACCCTGTGGCCCTCCAGTTTCCTGGAAAAATGTTCGAGACAAAACATTCCCCACTCGAACAGGGAACGTGCGTTCGGACAAACACATTTCGATTATGGTCAGCATATTACGTCGGACACCTAAGTGTGACAGGTCTCGCAGTATGCTGTAGTGCTATGTGGTGTCGTAAGCCTTTTCCATATCGAGAAACACCGAAAGAAAGAATTGATTATGCACGAAAGCGTCACGGATTTGTGCCTCGATATGTAACAGGTGGTCAGTGGTGGATCTACCCTCGCGAAATCCGCACTGGAATGAATCCAGCAGATTGTTTGTTTGCAGGAAAATGTAGGGGAAGTCGACGGTTAATCATCTTTTCGAAAAGTTTACAAAGGCAACTTGATAGTGCAATGTGCATGTAACTGGTAACGGAAGACGGATACTCGCCTTGATTTAGAATGGGAATAACAATGGCTTCTTTCCAGGCAGAGGGGATCTCTGCGGGAAACCAAACAGCATTATACAGGAAAAGGAAGGCTTTGTTAGTTTCGGAGGGAGGTGTTTTAACATTTCATATACTATACGGTCAGAGCCTGGGGCTGATTTATTACAGCAGTTTAGCGATGCCTGTAGCTCAGCTAAGCCGAAAGGTTCATTGTAGGCTTCGTGTTTTCTGGATTTGCGCTCTAGTTTATGTTTTAGTTGCGAAGCAGCTTAGAGCGGAGTTCAATCCGGTGGTGTGCTGCTTGACCACCCTTACTGCGCATGCGCCAACTCTCCCCCCCTCGCGAGGAGGTGGGAGGACCTTTTCCTCGCGTGAGCGCGAGGTGGGGTGGAGAAGGTGGCGGGAGCGCTGCCTCCACTTTGTTTCTCCTCTCCCGTTTCTCTCTCTCCGGCGCAGCTGTGCGCTCGTATAAAATGCGACGCGCGCTCGCTCCGTTGCACTCTCCTTCGCAACGGTGCTATGGATGTCAACGTTTGCGCCAGTTGTAGCGGCATCGGTGAAGTAAGCTGTGACAGCAGCGCAAGCAGCACCGCTAATACACAACTCCACACACAAGTCAAACATATACGGATACATACAAATGGAAACAACAAATGTAAACACAAGTCAACACCAGCGCTGCTTCGCATCCCCACGTGGTTCCCTTTAGTGGGAGGTGGTGTAATTTCGAGATTATTGTTTTGTATCGCTGGAACGATGTAGTATAATGCGACGAGCTGGAGACCTGTTCGAAGTGTGCGCCGAGGAAGGTCGCCTGGTCATCCAAGCTGTCGCCTTGTGTGTTTACTACAGGAAGTAAATGTGCTTGTCGTCCTGCTACCTTACCAACCATGTTCCAGACCCTCGCTTCTTGTGTATATGAGTTGATTCCGGATAAAAACTTCTGCCAGCTCTCCCTTCTAGCCTGTCTACGCGTTCTTCTGCCTTGAGACTTTATGTTCTTAAAATTTGTAATGTTCTCCGTTGTCCGAGAGTACCAAAGCAACGTCCATGCTCTGTTTTGGTTCCTGCGCACATTTCCACACTCCGTATTCCACCATGGAACATGTCGCTTGCCGGGCAGTCCAGATGTTTGTGGGATACATTTAATTGCAGCATCAGACAGAAAATCTGTAAAGTACTGTACAGCTGCATCTATGCTTAAGCCGCATATGTCAGTCCAACTTAAACGGGCAATCTCATGAAACTGTTCCTAATCGGCTTTGTCTGTGAGCCATTTAGGAACCTGCGGAGGACATTCATTTGATATTGGTGTGGTCAAAACTACAGGAAAGTAATCACTTCCGAAAGGATTAATGATGACTTTCCATTGGAGTAGGGGTAGAAGCGACGGAGATACAATGCTGAGGTCTATGGTCGAGTACGTTTTGTTGGCGAGGATATAATATGTTAGCTGTTTCCCATTCAACAGACACGCACCGGAAGAAAGGAGGAACTGTTCAATTAGGCAATCTCGTGCGTCGCAGCGAGGATTACCCCATAGACCGCTATGTGCATTTAAGTCAACAAGGACCAGATAAGGTTCGGGTAGTTCATCTATTAAGGACTGGAATTCATGTTTTTCAAGACGGTGGTGTGCACGTATGTATAGAGAGCAGATGGCGATGAGTTTATTCAAAAGAACTGCTCGAACAGCAACTGCCTCAAAGGATGTTTGTAGTGGTACATGTGCCCATGCTACTCCTTGATTAACTATAATTGCCACGCCACCAGATGACGCCACAGCATCATCTCGGTCCTTTCGGAATATAACATAGTGACGTAGAAAATTCGTGATCTTGGATTTTAAGTGTGTTTCTTGTACACACAGCACTTGTGGTGAATGTTCGTGTAAGAGTAAGGCCCTGTAAGGCCCTGGGCCTGCAGTGCCGGAGGCCTGCATACCCTTTGGTAGCGGAGCAGCACGGGCTGCTTCCGCTGAGGGGGACCAATGGCGCTGCCGCCCGTCCACTCTGAGTGGTACATGCGGCCGCCGCGAACTTTTTTGGCACCGGCCACTTGCGTGCCACGTCCGCGAATAAAATACCCTGAGCGAGGGAGAGACATTTGTGCGCCTCCTTAAACGAGATGTTTTCGGTTACCTTGAGTGTAATTATTTCCTTTTCATTCTTTCATGAAGGACATGTGCGGGGTAGGCTGGGTGCCCACCCTCGCAGTTTGCACAGTGGGCAGTGTCAGCACAGTTTTCTGTAACATGATCATGTGAACTGCAATTTGCACAGGTTTCACGGCCACGGCAGCTCTGAGAGCCTTGACCGCAACGCTGGCATTTGAAGCAGCGCTGGGGGTTGGGAAAGTAGGGTCTTATCTTCAATTTCAAGTAGGCTGTTGCAAGATGTTCCGGAAGGGTACTAGTGCAAAATGTTACAATGAGGTGTTTTGTTTTGATTTCCTCGTCATCACTCCTGATCTTTATCCGTTTTACTTGTATCACATGCTGTTCCTTCCAACCTTCGAGGATCTCAGCTTCAGTCAAATCGAGTAGATCTTGGTCGGGTACTGCGCCTCGGGAAGTGTTGAGGGAATGATGTGGTGTAATTGCGATAGGGGCGTTACCAAAAGAGACCAGTTTTGTTAGGTTTTCATACTGGGTCTCATTTCGTACTTCGAGGAGAAGGTCCCCACTAGCCATTCGTGTTGCCTTATAACGTTGACCGTGTGTATTGGTGAGACATTTTGATACAACGGACGGGGTGATAGTTCTTGCATTCTTTTCTACTGTTTCGCAGTGGATGACGTGAGATCTTGGGAAATTTTCTTTTGGTTTTTCAAAAATTTTCAACAGCACTTTGATATTGGCATGCCAACGCCAGCTGTACAAAAGCCACTAACCGAATATAATGTACCCAAGAGAGGGCACATACACAAGGTTAACCCTTGCCGCCTGGAAAAACGGAAGTAGGTTGAAAAGAGGAGAGGACAGGAACGACTAAAAAGAGAGAGAAAGACGAAGATAGGGGGAGAGAGAGACAGGAAAAGGTGACTGCCGATTTCACCTGGGCGGGTCAGCACAGGGCTGTCGTCTACGTGAAGCCAGGACCAAAGGGGGTATGTTGCCTCTACCGGGCGGCCTTAAAGGTCCAATCACCCGGCGTCGGCTCAAGCCCCAGGATCCCCTTTTCCCCGGACACGGCAATACCACGCACCGCGGGGGCGTGGGTGGGGGGTCAAAACCCCCCCCCCATTGGCTCAGGTCCGTGGTGACGCCGCTCACCAAACGCCTGCTTGCGCAGACGCCCCTGCGGGGGTATGAGGAGGGTGAATGAGGGATTAAAACCATCTAGACTTATACAGCCTAACCCTTGTAATATGACCGTTAAGGCTTTCTGTCACTTGCCGAACTTAGCCAAACTTGATGTCGCTTAACCTTGCAAAACTATAGCAAAACCAAGCCTTCCAAAAACAGAACAAACAGCCGCACTGTGCCTTTCAATGTCATGCAAAGCTAACCGTGTTTTTGTTTTTTCACAGCGGAGTTGTTATGGTCGTGGTTTGCCGTATGTCGTGATAGAAAATTATCATAATCATAATACGGCACGTGCTCCGTGACCACCCAACAATTCTGTACAGATGGTTAACAAGAGTAGCTGAAAGGGTCCCACCACCTCTGCTGTGACCCAGCCTTGAGGGACTTAGCTCGAGCTGCGCTAATTTTTTTCTTGTAGTTTTTGTCTCTCATCCGTTAATGTACTATCCGCGTCAAATCAAACCCGAACAGCGGCAAGCATTCGCAGTGGTATAGTGCGCGCCGTCCGGTTATCACTATGGACAGGCGCGCATGTATGCGACGTGCTGCCGAACCGGTTGCGCGCGCCTGTCAGTGGTGATAACTGGACGGCGCGCACTTTACCACTGCGAATGCTTGTCACTGTTCGCGTTTCATTTGACGCGGATAGTACATTTTATGAACGTCATATTCGTCACTGAAATTCGTCTGTGCAGTCTTGGTGAACCCCGCCATAAAACACCTTCGTGTTAAAAATTGAAAATGAAGCGATTCCGTTCTTCGAACAATTGTCTCTTTACGAGAGTTATGAGGTGGGCTAGTTGGTGAGCGCAATTGCGCTCGTTTCGTCCCTGTACTGTTTTATTTCGCCCTGTTCTGTTTTCACATAGTGCTTTTTAAAATAACTCTCTCTTTGTTGCTCGGCTTCCCAGGTACGGAGATGGGAAGTAAACAGCTCTTGGAATGCAGCATGAGGGGCCTTCTGCCGCCATTATTGTCAAACAGCTGCGTGGCCATACTCCTGCTTTTTAAACAATGATGGGATTGGCCCGACTGGTTAACAGTATGGGGCAAACGTTGCGCCCCCTCTTAGGTGATTGGGAGGGTGGTCTCGCTCTCCCGGCGCTCCACCCGTGCGCACTCCTACGCTCTCAGTGCTTAATCTTTCAATGTACGTCCTCGGAAACGGACCGTCGATTTCTCGACTCGCTATTGTTTTATTATTCCCAGTAACAGTAACAGTAAAAAAAAAAAAAACATAGAGCACGCTTGAGCTTCGCCTCCCAGAGTGAAACAATTGTAGCATAATATGATGCTGTTCTCATCGCCTTCTAAATTGCTAGCCTGATTTCGCTTCTCGGCGGTCACCTAAACCTTGCCTCAAGGAAAGGCATTCCTCTTTGCCTGTGAAGTGACCCTTTCTAACTATACTAGAATGCTTATTCGCGATGCGCATCACCTGTAGGGGCACCACCGAAAGCCGCGTAGCGGCACGGTCGTTGAAACCGCAGGCGGGCTCGCGTAGCAGACGCCTCCTTTCACTGCAAGCATGGCGGAAGTGCGGGCGTGCGCTTTTGCCGCTTGTGCGCGTCCGAAATAATTACTTTTGCGGTGATAGTGTGCAAAAAGGAGCCGCACTTTATAATAGTGGACATCTGTCCGATGTCACAGCTGTATGGGACGACATTGTCACCATACGCGCAAAGTGTTTGCCACTGACAAACGTCAGCGAGCTTCCCTACGAAGTGGGAGCTCTTCGTAAGTACGCCGCTTTCTTTATAACGTCCCGATCACTAATTGCTGCATGCGTTGACTCGCTGACCAACGTTTTTTCTCGACATGCTAGCTTCGTTTAGATGCAATGTGTTTATGCAGTACATTTTGAGGGAGCGCTGTCGCACCGGCGCATGGATTTCGCAGGTGTATCCACGCTAAGGGTCAGCGTTGGTAAAGCTTTGAAACCAGCACGATAAACCACCAGCAAGAATAAAGAAAAGAAAACGCAAAACAAAAGAAAACGCAAAAACCTTCAATGCCGAGAGGTGCCATGTTGTACAGACAATAATCATATATAGTTGAGGTGAGCGCACAGCGAACATTCTGCACCGATGATCGCATTCCAGTGCCATCAATGGGTACAATGCAGTCGATTCCGTGCAGCACACGTGTGATTGCACGGCGCTTTTTTGTAAAGGAGCCATCACCTGCTCCACATTATCTGGCTTTGCGCTTCGCGCGATTCGTTTTTTCAAGAGTGCCATCGAGCCTCATCAGTAGCAACAACCTCATGTTCATTGTAGCTTCCAGAATACAGGCGAGGCGACGAAGTGTAAACGTAGTAGCGTTCGCTGAAGACGTGGCAACATAAATGGAGAAGTAAAAACTAGGTAATCGTCCTAACACTGCCGCAAACAAAGCGCGATTGCTTGCCTTCTGTGTCGGACAGCCGCAATCCAGCGCCGCCGTCGCTCTTGCTGCTGATGAAACAGCGCTGGAAACTTCTAAAAACACGTTCTTGACGAGTTTTTGTATGTGCTTGAGCAGCCAACAACGCAGCAGTTATTTCTCGACATCGCTGAATGCCCACAGATGCGTTAAATCACGATGAAAAACACATCCTTCCATGCACTGGCCTTTACGCTCGCGGGAACACTGCTCGCCCGAGTCCGCCAGCGCTTCTGACCAGTGGCGGCAGATTGCGTCGTCCGCGCTTTGCGCATCGCCTGATAGGCACCTGGTATCATTCTAAAATTCTGCCACGCAATATTACATGTGTTCATAACCCAACTGACTAAACAACAGCCATATAGTGTTTTTTTTTCCGCGAAGCGATTTTGAGCACGTGTGTGGCTTTGTGGTAGAACACCCACTTGCCATGCTGAAGTTCTGGCTTCGATTCCCACTGGACCCAATCATTTTCTCTGATTTGTTTATTTGAATCTATCTCAAATTTTTGCTCCCGGACAACGCTGATTTACAGCCAACGACGCCGACACCGACACCAGAATTTCGGCGATACAAGCTCTTTAACGTTATCCCGTTAAAAACGCCACGCCTGCGCGGAAAACGTTGCATACTTATAGCGAATGCTGGTGCACCGGCCTTTCTAGAGCCCGTTGTAAATTCTTGGGGTGACTACTACAGGTACTGTTGCAAGGTGCCCACTACACGTTCAATCATTCTAATTTTGCGACGTAGCTTATAAACACTGCCTCAGCCCTTTTCTAATGAGCAGGAAGCTTTAAAACACCCACTCTTTACGCAATTCACATTGTATGACGCCTAACTGTTGTTTTACTCTTCTACCACGCAATATTACATCCGTTAACGTGATTCCTTGCCCGACATAACACGTGCATATCTTTGTTCGAAGGAGTTGAAAACACCGGCATGGCTTTGGGGTCGACTACTCAGCTGCCATGCAATGGGCCTGTGTTCAAATGCCACGTGGTCCTTGATATTACGTCCGTAGCACTGTAGGGGCCTGGCTTGTCGTTCATGCATAGATCTCATGTGGCGTGATCGCACTTAAATCAAGCGCTCAATAACAGCCTAAAACAAAGCTAACAATGCTCAAAACCGGGTTAAATAAACGAATAATGTCTAAAAAGTATAATCAACAGGCATAACCACGAAGTAATTGCAGTAATTAACTCGACATTGCTAAAAACATTTCGGAAACATGCGGCTGGCTCTGGCGCCACCGCCTTCCTGAGCAAGCGATTGCTCCACCCACAGGCTCTTATCCTGCGCTACATTAGAAGGGAGAAACAACCAGACGGAACTTGTTGCAGACGACACGCATCTCACCTGCCGTAACAAGCAGGGAGTCGATAAAGCGCAGCAGAAATAAGCGTGCATGTCGCACACCGAGCTTACGAATCCCCCCTAACAGGGATCTACTCGTGCCGGGAAACCGTACTTCCTTACTTGAAATATTGGTGTGATCGTCGGTCTGAAAAACGCAACAATAGGAGCGCTACAAAGGGTATCGCTGGGTGCCCGTGATAAGCGCTTTTTGACGCTCCACACAAGTGAAGCTGCTTTGGGCGCAGATTTTAAAACTACAGCGGTCGCATCACAAGTTTCTTCTTTTATTTTTTTTTCATCGTCCGTGATTGCGGTTATGCACACCATCAGCGGCGTCGGACAGCTACGCCAAAAAAAAAATCAGCTGTTGCTGCGATCTAGTCGCAGCTTTCGCTGCAATACGCAAACTGGTGATACTGTATTTTAATTAATAGTGCAATCATAACAATCTGATGAACGTTATCGTGTATTAACATGAAAAATACCTTTGTTACATACGTGATTTTCTCGGCAATGACGCATTCGTCACCTTGTTGTAGGATGAATTATGGCGTAGTGGGCACTAAACAACTATACTTGCAGTATGCCTTCTAGGATAGTTTGAAACGACCAATGTTACACGCACACTCGTCCATGTCCTTAGGGCACGGTTGAGGCATGCACCGAGAACTGAAGCTAGGCAAGCAGTTGACAAGGCGGTGCGCACGGAGCCCGATTACTCAATCACGTTCTACTCTTCATCGCGAAGCTCAAGCGTCATCTATGTTATTCCTGTACTTGCAGTTTTGGAAACTGAACGATGCTTATCTGAGATGGAGCGCAACTGATGGGCTGTTCACCCAGTGCCAGTGGTACGCACGTGACGAAATGACTACGGACGGTGTCAAGGTCACGGCGTGGTTTTATGTAAACAATACGAATGCATGGTAAGACTGAAGATCTCGCGTTTTATATGCGCAGCACAACACGTCCTCGTTTTTTTTTCAGGAGAAAGTCAGTTTATAAACAACAAGAATGGATATTTGGGGATGACAATACGATGACATGGAGATACAGCGACGGTAACCTTGCTCAACATAGACTAATAATAATAATAATAATAATAATAATAATAATAATAATAACATTTGGAAACGTATTGTACGAATGGTGTACTGCAGAAGCACTCAGCTTCGGCTTCCATACTACGCATTCGGATATCGCATCGATTTCTATTTTTAAAAAATAGATGAGTTATGAGGAGTAGATTGTTCACACGTTGATACTGACATTCTATATTGTTTCATAAATCATAACTTATGGAATGATCTGTATATGCTAATGCGTACAAATGCTCTGATGAAACGCAGGCAAACCTGAAGCCTACACGACAAGCAGATACAATATATGCTTACTGAGTGCATCATTGAAAAATAAATGCACCGACCTTGAAAACTAAAAGTGATATTAGAAGCCCCCAACGGTCTCGACAATTATGACAAATTGTTAACTCGGCAGACATAATTTTTACATACGACGGGTACGATTTCTTCCTCCTTATGTTCCAATATCTACCACAGCACTCCTGCACCTAGCTTCTTGTATCGAGGATATCGGGGGTGGCCAAGCTCCAAATGAATAAAAAGGTCAGGTAGTGAATAATGAGCCCACTCTGAAAAATGGAACAAACGTGCAACTGTGTAAGAATGGCCCAAAGCTTTCTTTTTCTTTTGTTCGCTATCACTAAAAGCATTGTGTTCTCGCTATTTCTTCAGAATTAAGATCCTACTAATTCATTGTAACATTGTGATGTGGTGCGTGAAAGGACACTAGTAAAGTGAGAACGACAAGGACTTCAACGCTCTTGAGCCTCCGTAATACAGACAACGGAAAGAAAAAAAAAGAAGATCGACGCGAGAAACCCTGGTGGCACGAGCATCGTGGAGAAAAAAGAAAAAAGAAGCGGAGGAGCAGCGCGGGGGAGGAGCGGCGAGAGAACGGCGGACGAAGCAGCCATCAAGATGAATCCCGGCTCCTGCCGATGCTCTCGGTCCTTGTGCTAATGGAACTAATTGGTGGGCACAAGTTCGTAAGCTCTCCAACAGTGAAACTTCACTTCATTCGTCCTGCGGTTTACGCACGCCATCCGTTCGCGACGCACAAGCCTGGTGAATCGACGCCCAATGGAACTTCGAGCACCGACGCCACAACTCCTGAGCATCACTTCTGGGACACTCCTGACTACGACACGGTGATGTGTGATACCTAACTTTATTCTCTGCCTATATATTAACTGTGAAGTGTTCAGAATATTACCTCTTCACTTACTGTGTATGACGCGAATGTTGTGTTATTGTATGTTGTGTTTAACGCGAGTGTTTTGAGAAGTTATTAAATGTGTGTATGTGTGTGTGCGAGAGAGAGCGTCTGCCTCATCCTTTCTTCTAACTGTAACCTGCTACGGTGACGACGGTACACCGTGACATTTTGGCGTCCGCGACAGGACGAAGCAGTTCTCTGCCGCACAGTCACATAGTAGATGCGATGGACACGCGGACGTTAGTCGAGCTTGGAGAACGAGTAGGCTTGTCGGAAGAAGAGATGAAAGACTGGATGTCAGAGCAGGAAAAGCGTCAACGCGATGAAAGGGCACTTGAGCGTGAAGCAGCGAAGGAACGCGATCTGCTTGCCGTTGAGCGCGAGAGAATAGCTGCCGAACGGGCGTCCTCGGAACGAGCACGAGCTGAAGCAGAGGAACACAGCCTTCAGCTACGCATAAGGCTTGCAGAGTTGGACGCAGCACGAAAGGACCGAACGCAGCAGGGAGGGCCGAATGAAGGCATACAAGTGGCTCGTTCGCAGACGGTAAATCCGCGAAAGTTTCTCCCGCAGTTTGAGGATGCCCGAGACGATTTAGACGCGTACCTCAAAAGGTTCGAGTGCGTTGCGACCAGCCAAGGCTGGGACAAATCGCAATGGGCGATCGCGTTGACCATGTGTCTCACGGGAGAAGCTTTGAAAGTGTATGGCAGGCTGTCCCCTCAAGACTGTTTAGATTACAGCACTGTAAAAATAGCACTGCTACAGCATTTTCGCTTCACGGCAGAAGGATATCGCGAGCGCTTCCGTGCCTCGAAACCCGAGGACGGGGGACAGCTACGCAGTATGTTGCCAGGATCAAAGGGTACTTCGATAGGTGGATTGAACTCTCGGAGATTACTCAGACTTTCGAAGCCCTGGCCGAACTGATGATTACGGAGCAGTTTTTAGAAAACTGCAATAAAAAAGTTAGTCACGATTATACGTGAGAGAGAGCGCAGCACCTTGCGCGCTGCTACGAAATCAGCCGATCATTTTATGGACGCGCTGCGACAGAAAAACTTGTTGCACTTCAACAAAAATTCAGAAGTGGCTAGTAACGAGAACCACTGCTTGCGCGTCGCCATAGAATCTACAATTCCGAAGTGCACCGTGTGTGACAGAGTGGGCCACGCGACCGCAAACTGTCGATTAAAAACAAGAAACTTCTGTACCAAATGTCGACGCGGGCGTGACACAATGCGGTGCCCAGAAAAGGGACCGTGGCCTAATCAAGCGTCTTGTATTTTGGATAACAACCAGTGGAAGTCCAAAGCAAGGCAGCACCATGTAAATGGCAAGAGTGGAGCTTCTGGAGGGGTTGCCGAAATACCTCTGCTGATGACGTCGTGAGTATGGTACAGGAGGAGAACCAAGAACATCAGATGAATATGCCGGTGACAACAGGGGTTTTAAACGGGCACGCTGTATCTGTACCGAGAGATACCGGGAGCAACACCGTTGTAGTGCGTCGAAGTCTCCTACCTCTAAAATCCTTTACCCGTTAAACAATGAGTCGTAGCTTTGGTTGATGGAAGTACCCATGCTCTACCGGAAGCCTCGGTTACAATGTCATCCCCATACTTTGTAGGAGAAACTATGACAACATGTATGGATTCCCCCATCTACGATGTAATTATTGGGAACGTTCCCGGAGCTCGAGAACCAGGCAAACCAAACTGTGATTGGGTGATTACAATGTACGGAACAAATACGCAAAGAAAACTGAGTTTTCCAGTAGAACGGGAAGCCCATACACAGGCTAAGGTTGACCAGCGAGAACTCCATGCTAAGGAAAGTGGTGAAGTTAATATCATTGCCAGCGTGATTACCAAGGGGTGCATCACTAGGACTCAAATACTACAAAAACCAACCCTGATGAAAGCGTACGATAGTAACTCGCCTAGATACCGAAAAAAGGAACAGGTGCCCAGTCTTCAGGCAGACGCAAGCCGTATAGAATGCTCCTGTGGTGATTGTGCCAAAGAAATGGGCATCGGTAAAAAGACAACCTCGGTTTCCTCTGTTACCTCGGTTCCTTTGGCAGGAAAAACAGAGGCAGCTTACACACTTATAAAATAAGAAATTGCGCTGAGCAAAGACACATCCTGATCCGACACAAAACCAGGATTTTAGTGAATAGCAAACTTGGAAGGGTAGATTGTTCAAGTACTGTCTGCTGACATTATATCTTCGTTCTCTTGATGTTGCTCTTTCAAGTATATTGCTTGTTCATGCAACAATAGTGGCATTTCTTCTGTTTTGTATCTTTCATAGGTATTTCCCATGAATGTATTGGAAACATAGTGATGAGATCTTCATCTGTCATATAGACAAGGCTACTAGTAAAACAACGATGTTAGCAGGAATGTTCTTTTTTTTGCATTTCGTTGCTTGAATAGCGTAATTACTGCTGTACACTGAAGCATAGTAGCGTATGGTGGATGTCTCCCACATGTTTGCAACTGCTCGGGTTTTTAGCCGATAATTTGCCATTGATATGCGCACCTTTGTCTCTCTTTCAATGCGTTGAGTTTTTTTTTTCCGAAAAAAAAAACTTGAACACCGGGGTAGCGTGATGTGGTGCGTGTAAGGACACTAGTAAAGTGAGAACGACAAGGACTTCCACGCTTTTGAGCCTCCGTAATACAGACAACGGAAAGAAAAAAAAAGAAGGGCGACGCGAGAAACCCTGGTGGCACGAGCATCGTGGAGAAAAAAGAAAAAGAAGCGGAGGAGCAGCGCGGGGGGAGGGAGCGGCGAGAGAACGGCGCACGAAGCAGCCATCAAGATGAATCCCGGCTCCTGCCGATGCTCTCGGTCCTTGTGCTAATGGAACTAATTGGTGGGCACAAGTTTGTAAGCTGTCCAACAGTGAAACTTCACTTGAGTCGTCCTGCAGTTTACGCACGCCATCCGTTCGCGACGCACAAGCCTGGTGAATCGACGCCCAATGGAACTTCGAGCACCGACGCCACAACTCCTGAGCATCACTTCTGGGACACTCCTGACTACGACACGGTGATGTGTGATACCTAACTTTATTCTCTGCCTATATATTAACTGTGAAGTGTTCAGAATATTACCTCTTCACTTACTGTGTATGACGCGAATGTTGTGTTATTGTATGTTGTGTTTAACGCGAGTGTTTTGAGAAGTTATTAAATGTGTGTATGTGTGTGTGCTACAGAGAGCGTCTGCCTCGTCCTTTCTGCTAACTGTAACCTGCTACGGTGACGATGGTACACCGTGACAAATGTATACGGGCAATTTCATCTTCGAAAAGAAAGAAGAAATCCCTGAACATTCTTTTATTCCCTATGTTGTTGATCATCTTTTTTATACCAAAACATTGATCTTCTAGACAGGCGTTCCGTTACATGAGTGAGAACACATAGCCGGTCTTGACGGACCAGCTCGAAGTAGTAATTGGAGCGAGAAGGACAGTTGAATCTCGCGTGCTCCTGGACTATGAGTGCAACACACAGCACCGCCATACTTTTAACGACTGTGCTTAACCAGTTCTTCTTCGAGATATAAAAAACTTGTAGGACGCTTGAGTTTGGCCTTCAAGAGTAGAATTAATTGAGTAGAAGATATTGAATGACAGAACTTGTCAATAAATATATTGTATGGACCTTTCATTGTTACATAATCCGTACATTCCATTCGCCTTTCTTTTACACACGCAGGTTTAACTGTGAAGAAACTGTTGTTTGACGATGGACAATCCTGTGGTGTTATTCAGTATGAAGAGTACGAGAGTGTCGGTGGTGAGCGATCTCAATTTTTTTTTCGCTTCTCTAGTGGTTTGGTGTTTAACTCGCGGCGGCTTTTCTTCTCTGATTTGGCTCAATCATAATAATGTTTGCGGTTTTATGCGCCAAAGCCACGATTGATTATGAGACATGCCGTAATCGAGGTCTCCCAAAATTTCGACCATGTGGGGTTCTTTAACAGGCACTGGCATCGCACAGTCACGGTCGGCGTCGCACCCGCGACTTTCGGGTCAGCATCTGAGCACCGTAAGCACTGTCCCCCGAGGCGGACCCTGCTTTGTCTTCGTTTTACCTTGAATAAAAAGGAAAGTGTAGATGCCGCGAGATATGGGGGAAGGGAGAAGCGCACACGCAACTGTGGTCGTTGACTATACGGGCAAATGCCTCGCGAGCGCTATATAGACTACGGGACACACGGAGGCGGCCCAAGAAGCCGCGATAGCCTTAGCACTCGCCGCAGCGCCGAATGCAGAGATCGTGATAAGCGAATCGCAGGCGGCAGTCCGCGGTTTCGCGCGCGGCCATGTCTCGCGGGAAGCTGCCCGAATTCTTAAAACGTGCGGCGATGGCGACTCGGCGTCACGTTCGCAACCCCAAACTCCGACAGCTTTCCTCCTATAGACCCCGGCACACACCGACGTCCCGCTCGCGGGAAACAAGGTAGCCCACGCCGCGGCTCGAGGTCTCACTCGCCGAGCCGCGGTGCATTACGTGGCCACCGCCTCCGACTCTGAGAACGGGGCTTTGGGTCTGCTGGCTCGAGAAACTTCGACAGGCACGCAGCAACAAGAGTCACAGTCGTCGTGCGGTGATCGTCTGACAACGTTCCGAGACATTACCCAACACTATAGGCTCGAAAGGCGTAAATTCCCGCCACCACACGATAAATTAAACAGACGCGAGGCTGTAAGCTTTCGCTTGCTCCAAACCCACTCATACCCTAGCCCAACCATCTTACGTCACTGCTACCCGAACCTCTATCCCACCGATATGTGTAAAGCATGCGGGCACAGAGGAAGGCTGAGTCACATGCTCTGGGAATGTGCTGGCGACAACTGTCGCGAAAACGTCGCCATCCGCGATGCGCCTATAACGGCCGTCAATGCCAGACCAGAGGAAGCCTTGAGCTCACTCGTTCCCACCACCGCCCCGGCTGCTGGAGCCGCGGGGGGACCTTCTTCGTCGGCGCCGCCACCGCTGGCAGGCGGCCCTCCAAAGCTCGGAGCTGAGCGACCAGCTCTGGGCCCTCCGGCAGGCCGAGGATGCCGCCCGTGTCCAGGGACTCTGAGCCGCCACCTGAAGCCACCAAGATGAAACTGCCGGCCCATTCTGTAAAAAAACTTACACCATCTCCCGCTAAAGGGAACCATGTTTAGATGTGAAGCAGCGGGCGCTAACTCTTACACTGGCGGCGGCGTTGACGCTGCCGCTCATCGCAGCGTTGCGCAGGAGAGAAAACTGGGGAGGCGCAAAGCAGGCAGTGATGGAGCAGTGTTTCCTACTGGAACATGCCAATCGCTGCTAATGGGCAATGAGAGACAGAAGACTCCGACTGGACACAGAGACCCGCACTCCGCTTTTAGTTAACGCGCACGCTGCGAATTTTTATTGTTCAACAACGCACAGGAGAAATCTTCCACCGGCACCACCTTGGAGGTCAAGATCCATTGCCATATATACGGGATGGCCAGTGAACGGTTGTGCAGCGCGAGCAGTCGGTTTTTTCAACCAAGAAACTCGCTAGCAGACGCTGTCGGCGTCGCGAGGCGAGAGAGGGGGGGGTAGCGTAGGAGAGGCGAGAGAGGGGGGGACGCGCATGCGCAGAGGGGGTGTGGACGCTGTGGGCAGGTATGCCCTAGAGGAGAGAGGGGGAGCGTATTAGAGGAGAGAGAGGGGGGGGGACGCGCATGCGCAGTGGGGAGCGCGGGGAGGGATGCCTAGAGGAGAGAGGGGGAGCGTAGGAGGGGAGAGAGGAGGGGAGGCGCATGCGCAGTGAGGGTGTGGTTGCCGCGTGGAGGGATGCCTAGAGGAGAGAGGGGGAGAGGAGGTTTTTTTATTTTTATTATTTTTTTTAAAGGGTTTGCGCATGCGCAGTAAGTGAGGCCTCGAGGCACACCACCACCACCACCGGATTAAGCTTCGCCATAAGATGCTTCACATCTAAAACAAGCAACGTTGTGTCTCGGCCTGAAGTGACATGATCACACGTGCCTCGTGAATCGAGGCGCGCGTGCTGCGCGTTTAGCAAAGAAAAAAAAAAGAAAAAAGACAGCGTTTGCGTGTGTATCACATCGTCTTTGGGAAAGAGTCAAAACGAATCGACAGAGAAGAACGTTAGGAAGAGGATCCGCTGGCGCAGCAGACGTCATGGCAGGCTTTCACGGAACGGCACCGGTTGCTTGGAGAGCATAAATGATTTGTTCGCGTTATTTACTAACGTGTATGGGATCGAAAGCTACACAATAGCGAGCGAAAATATGACCGGGCTTAAATATGAGAATAGAAGGAAATTAAGTATTGATCTGATTAGTGAAAGCTTATTTAAACGACGGTAATCGAAACAAACCGACTATTGATTGAATGAAAGTGACATTAGTGACAGTTAATTAGCGATAGTTCATTATTTCATATCGTACGTCAATGGGAAATACACAGTCATGCGAAGTCGATGGATTTCGCCTTCGAGTCGCCTCAGGCGAATCCATTACGAATTCCGAGCCTTTTTTTTATCGACTTTTGCCGGACGCTTTGCGTTACGTATTTCTAGCGAAAGGAGATATATTAACAATGACGTAAGTACTGCAGTGGCCAACTCTCATCTCAAGCGCAGCCACGGTAGTCTTACGGTTACAGCGACAGCTACAATGCGCTAGGTGCCGAGTTCGATTCGCAGTGTCGCCAAGAACCCACAATTCTTTATTTTTTTTATGAAACAGCAAGTTGCACGGCCTGTAGTTATGTGTTGCGGGCACTCTTATCTTGAGAAGGTGCACTTTCCGTTCTCTTCTTTGACTCCGCTTTAGAGAAAAAAGCGCTGCGGCATGCTCCCTCATGGATTTCAGAAATAAGAGTTTTTTTTTACTTCTAACCACTACTACCGCAAGAGTGTCCAGTCCCGAAACCCAATTATCCTACCTGGGCAATTACTTCTGACGTCTCTGGCTATTCGAGGACCAGTCAAGACATCACGATGTTTTCGAGAAAATCTAGACATACGCGGTGACCTAACTGCTTGAGACCAAGATGACGACCTTTGTCGGGACGCGTTTTCGTGCTAGTTGGATGGGACTCATTACACGCAGCAGCGCAAAACGGCGCGGGCAGAGAAAATACACACAGTGCTGTGTTAGTGTCTTCTCTCTCAGTCCCTGTCGTGTTGCGCACCTCCGTGTAATGGATCTGTCAATGCTTATAAATAACTCTAGCAGGCTATCGAGTTCTGAGCTGAGGGTCCCCGATTGTCCCAAGCGAGACAGCCTGGGAAAAGATTGCGGCGAATTCATTTGAGTCATAGGCGGCTGCTCTTGGTGACTGCAGGGCAATGTTATACCCAAGTTTATTCCTTATCAACAACAGTTACAGTACAGATGACATGCGTACAGACGAAAATCCGCGCATTCAGCTCGACTAGGTTTGTGCCCTTAATAGTAATTTGTAACGCGTATGACAATATGCCGAAATACCATGCACATGTGTAAAAGTATGTACAGCCACGGACGAAAGCTTGGTTATGCTAGTTGAAATCGAATACTTGAAATCCACATATTCGACAAACGCAATGTGTAGACGCAATATTACACAGTGGAGCTGTGCTATAAAGTTATTTTTGCTGGTTGGTTCCATATTTTTCAACTTCTTGCTCACCACTGTTCGTTGTAAAATGAAACACCTTCTGCGAATGCACACATTTTGTGTAAGGTTGCATTCATTTTTTGCGCAATAGGAAACATACTTGAGAGATATAAATAGGACAAAGAAAGTCAGCAAAGTTCTTATCAAAGTTACGCTAAAGAAAAGCATTCATTCATTCATTCATTCATTTACTCTCTCTCTCTCTCACACACACACACACGCACGCACGCACGCAAGCATATACACACACACACACACACACACCATCTTGGAACAGCTTGATGCATAGTTTCTGTTGCTTCCCACTCTCCTGCAATTTTTATACATCTTCATGGGTGACAGCCCACGACAAAATATAACAGAGCCCCTCACAATGCCATGCTAGAAGAGGGCAGTGCATCACAATATGGGGCATGTCTGCAAGATGACACAAAGTTTCTTCACATAGTTCGGCTCATTTCCCACACAATAACAAGCAATGTTAGGTGACATGGACTGAAAAATTGGCACAGCTAAGGCAAATTCTGGACAATACACAAATAAAACAATTCGCTGCTACTAAGCTCCTCGGTGCATGCAAACAATGCTGCTGTTGACATATCAAGACCCATTGCTTTTCCTGAAAACACTACTCACAACGTTTTCAAAGTCTGCACATCCACAGAGTTCCCATACAGCAGGCTCTAAGTTCGCTTGGAAAAATTTCAGTGCACTGCTGGTTAACGACTGTATGTTATGTATGTGACGTGATGCTTCAGTGCCCTGCATGTTAATCTTGCGGCTGGCCTCAGCTGCAATGTTCTCAGCACAAATGTACAGAATCACAGTCCATAATGTGCCACTACAATGTAATTGTGTTTCAGGTGCATAAAACAAGGACCATAATAACAAAAACTTAAGTACGTTTACCTTGCACAGTTTACAGAATGTTAAATACATTTACATGAAGCTTTGACAGCTTATCTGATTATAGTAGTAATGGTAATAAACACATCGTTACTTTCAGCTTCAAATTTGTTGGAAGTCATCAGACTAGAGCACACCAGCAGCCCTCTTATGGCCAAACCATGATACAGATGCATCAAAAGAGAGAAGTAAATGCATGGTATAGTTACACACCAAATGCAATGAGTACTTTCAGCAGTAATGTGAGGAAAGCTGCATAGATGATACACAGTACATTAGAAAGAAACCTATGGCAGCAAACACAGTATAAATAAAGGTG
>JALIZH010030461.1:0-16479 GCA_030522465.1 Rhipicephalus appendiculatus | reverse complement strand
ACACGCATGAGTAATTGAACAAAATGTGCTGTCCCATGACTAGTGCTAAGAGCCCCTTCCAAATCTTAATACGCTTTTCCGCACGGCACCGGTGTACTGCTGCGAAGGTGGCTTAAACAGCGCTCTGCACGGGTTAGAACAAGGCCAGGAAATTTTCGAACACCGCTACAGACCCTCTTCCCCCACCCTACCCCCCCCTTTTTTTTTTCTTTCAGGATGGGGTTAGGTTTAGGGCACAACTTCTCGGCTCGCTTGCAAGGCGCGTTCGACCAGATAAAGTAACAACGGCGCGTGCCCGTTGGCCCGGCGACGGCACCGGATACCTATTGCCGGGAGGACGCAACTTCAAGACAGAAAAATCTTTTATGTGCCGTTGCTATGGCAACCAACGTGGTCACCGGCAACACCGGTGTTCGCAGCACGTAGATTTGTTTGCGCGCGGAAAACGCGGCATACGCTTCCAGCTTTATTTGCTAACATGCCATAGCCGTGTTTGCGGACTAGGAAATTCATATTTCCCGTGATGCGTTAGTGGCTCCCGGCAACGTATTTTTGTCTTGATGTTGCGTCGTCCCGCCGATAGGTATCCGCTGCGGTGAGCGGACCAATGGATGCGCGGCGTTATTACTTTATCTGGTCGATCGCGTCTCGCGTGGTTTGGGTCTGTGCTCGTGGATTGATGACGCAAACTGCAGGTGGCCTAACGTGGCCTTATTTCTCGCTAAAATTGGCGCAACTGAGAAAATTTTGAGGCTGGTCGGGCATTTCGGCGCAGCGTGGCGCAATTTCCGCCAATTTCATGGTTTTGGCACAATTGGCGCACCCCTGCTAGAGGAGAGAACCGTAGGAGAGGAGAGAGAGGGGACGCGGGCGCCGCTCCGTAGAGTAGAGGATTCCTAGAGGAGAGAAAGGTGGTGAGCGTAGGAGAGGAGAGAGAGAGAGAGGGGACGCGCATGTGCTGTGGGGGGTGTAGGACGCGGGCGCCGCTCCGTAGAGTTGAGGATTCCTAGAGGAGAGGAAGGGGGGTGAGCGTAGTATAGGAGAGAGAGGGGGGAGGGGACGCGCATGCGCTGTGGTGGTGTGGGACACGGGAAGGAGGGACGGACTAAGCCCCCTCCAAACACATGCAAGCAAGATCAAGGAATGGGGTCAACCTGGGCGACAGACACTACCTGCCTAGCCATTGCTAAGCAGCCACTCTGTGCTCGCGGCCATGACTCTGATGACTGTGATAGTGGTTGATGGCCTTCATATTACTACAGTATTCTGGTTCGCATAATGGGTGCTTCCCTACTTCATGAAAGTGGCCAGACGCGGGACGGACATAGCCCCGAGCATAAGATGCTTCGCATCTAAAAAAGTATGGTAGCCTGCGCATTTGCGAGATTAAAAGATTACGGTCAATCCGGTTGCCATAGTCGACAAGTGCCAAATCCCTAAGACTGAAGAGATGTGGGCAGGCTTTCAGGTGGAGTCAAGTTCACCAAACTTGATCGCAAAGATGCTTACCAGCAATTGGTCTCGGAGCCCTCCTCACGGAAGCTCACTATAATCAACACACCAAAGGGTTTGTTCCAGTACAAGAGGCTACCTTTGGGATTTCAGCAGCATCTTTCAGCAAGATTGAGACTCTGCTGCAGGGCCTACATCACATTGTGGTATACTTTGATGACATCTTGGTGACTGGTACAGATGACAAGAACCACCGCAGCAACCTTGGCAAGGTTTTTCAGCAAATGGAAGAATGAGCACTCAAGCTGAAGTACATCAAGTGTAAATTCATGGTGGATAGGGTGGAGTACATTGGTCACATCACTGATGCTGATGGATTACACCTGGCACCACACAAAGTCGAAGGCATCATCAATGCTCCTGTGCCGAGCAATGTCAAAGAGTTACAGATCTTCCCGGATTGGTAAGCTACTACAGAAGGTTTATGCCCAACCTTTCTCTTGTTCATCTAATGTATAAATTGCTGTCAGTTGGAACGCCCTGGTGCTGACAAAAAGAACAAGAAGATGCAGTTGCCAAAGCCAAGCGGCTTCTCATATTTGAAGATATACAGCGCACTGAAAAAACGAAGACAAGGAAGAGATGGGACACACACAGCGCTGCACTTACAAATGGAAGTTTATTCAAAGGAAACAAGCGCTTAAAAGTGAAAAAAACGCGCATGACAAGTGAGGAACAGAAGCGGCTTCTCACTTCAGCTTAGGGCATTATGATCTTAAGCAGGAACTTGTACTCGCATGCAATGCCTCCCCTTTAGGGCTTGGAGCTGTACTGTCCCAGTGTGATGCTACCCCCCCCGATGCAGAGACTGAACGAATTAGTGGATCTCCAGTGGATGCTGAAGAGACACCAGTGTTCATGGCACCACAACCAGCACCAAAGACGCTTTCGGCCACGGCTGCTTCACCAGTACTCCGCGAATCTCAACGAGTCGGGAAGCCAGTGTGTCCATATTCTTCCTAGAAACCGTCTAGGGTGAAGAGGTGTTACATATATGTGACTCGTTGGTGGCGCCACCTACACCAAGTGATTAAAGCAGACTCCCGTTAAGAAAAACTTGAAGGGACCACGGTCATTTGTTCGTCTTATCACAAGTGCCCCCCCCCAAAAAGAAATGCTAACATGCCAAGTGCGTCCAAATATGTTACTTGAAAACGCTGAATGGAGTATACTTACAATGGGGAGGAAAGGAACAACAAAAAGCATTTACTTGGCTCAGCTTCATAAAAGCTATGCCTTCAAGTAGAGTATTTCACGAATCTAACGAGCCCCTGATTTCGCGAGTTCATAATAAATATTCTCATAAATAAATTGATAACACATTTTAACAATAAAACTGTAGCACGACCTATTTTGACTATCAGAAAAAGAAAAATGGGACAGACAAGCACAATTTTCCTTCAAGGAATGGAAAATTTATTCTTCTGGCAGTTCACCTTCTTCCGTGAGCCTTTTTTACTGGCTTTGATATCAATTTTGGATACGCCTCCGTCGCATGCATGCTCCCTTAGCCGATCATTCAGGCATTTTTCAGTTGACCGGCTAAGGGAGCATGCTAAAAAAATTAAGAAAAAAGAGGATAAGTACACGCATCTTGTGGCACATGCGGCTGCATGTGGGTGTGAACCATGGTTTACAGACATGCAAGTTCTCAGAAGAAGCGTGAAATCATCTGCACGTCTTTCATTGGAAGCATATTTTATAGAAAAAAATAACTATCTGAGTGTTAGTGAGCCGTCCGTGGTTTTGTATCAAAAGGTAAAATCTTTTCTCGAGGCAAGATGTTAGCGCTCCTAGCTGGTTTATCTGTTTTCCTTTTTTAATTTTTTTCTTTGTTACTTTGTTGGGTGGCGGCTGGTTCTTGCATCACTTGCTGAATATTTGCACACGTGCGTCTTTGTTGATCATTGCAATTGCGCATCATCCTGTACGTATATTAGATGGTCAGTCATGCACAATAAACAGTTGGTAGTAAGCACTGTGTGGTGTGTGTTTCTTGAGTGCAAGCATGTGTGAACGTGTGAATGTTTCGAGGGATTTCCGAACTGCTGCGCTAAATTACTTACAATATGACGAGTTATCAACTAGCCCAACAACAAGTTTTAATAAAATGAACTTCCTGTTTTCATAATCAAAATGACGCACCACAATTTGCACTTCACTGGTAACAGATACGACGCACACAGGCCCATACGAAACAACACAAACTGACCACAACATGTGCTCAGCCGCCATGCGTGACGACGATGACAATGCATATCTGATCCCTCTGATGGGAGTGCTAGCGCCGCGAATGTGGTTTTGGTTTCATATGCAATTATAATGCACAGATAATTTTTGTTCCCATTTTCACTTTCATTTGGATTTTTTGTCGCCCCACTCCTCTCGCATTTTCCCCTCTACCCAAGCTTTTGTGTTGTTCTGTTCTCCATGGCACTCCTGTTGAGGAACTGAAGAACGTGGGGGAGAATACACAAGGGCACAATGGCTCGAGGGTCCCAGTAGTTAGGCCTGTTAAGCGGTTCGCCATAAGGGTTTTTTTTTTTTTTTTTGCATTCAGTCTATGGGAAACGCCAGAACTCTTTTCATTGCTTTCTTTACTGATAAAGCCGGCCCTTTCTCCACCTACAGGCTGGGGGGTGAGGGAGATATCGGATTTATGTGCCGACCTTTCTTTTCCACTTATCTCACTCCCTCCCTCCACATCGCGATTTGCTTTGCGTCTTTGCGCCAGAAACTTTGCTTTCTCTCGTTCGCCACCAAGACTACAATGTTCGTTGCCCAGAATCACCGTCGTCGGTCACTGTGAGAGTTTGTCTCAACAGAAGAGGCCTGTTACGCGATTCGTCTGAAGCAGATTTTTTTTACACTGAGTCCATGAGAAACCAAACAAACATTCCCGTGTTGTTTCGCTTAAGCAAGAATTCACCTTAACAGAGTTCGTCTTAACGGGAGTTTACTGTAATTTCATAAGGTATAAAGAGTAATAGGGCAGAGGTGGGCCCTTTCCTTTCTCGCCAGTTATGCACTGAGAATATACAGTTGAACATCTTGAACGACTAAAAGCGCGACACAAACGAGGACGATAAAGGAACGACAGACTACAGCGCTTTACTCACAACTGAAATTTATTTCGAAAAGAAGCAGAATAAATAGCATCTGGAAAACCTAAGAAAACACACAACCATCGCGCATGTTCAATGTGAAAAAACAAACAACACAAGGCTATGTGGATGATGAGACGTGGGCGTGACACAAGCTATCCATGAGGTATGATACTTCTGTATCTGATAGTGCTAACGATGGCTGGCTGATGCAAATATCACCTTCCAGTGACATGAAAAATGCTTCCATTATCTCCCGCGAACGCTGGTCTCTGTGGCAATGCAAGATTTCTGTTTTTTCAAAACAAGGTTTACAATCACTTCTTTGACAATGAATGGCCAAATGAGAACCTGTGCCGTTTTAAATGCGAAGCATTTCTTAGCGAACTTCGGCGAGTTTGAGCGAATCTATCTATCTATCTATCTATCTATCTATATCTATATATCTATCCGTCCATCTATCTATCTATATATATCTATCCATCCATCTATCTATCTATATATATCTATCCATCCATCTATCTATCTATCCATCTATCCATCTATCTATCTATCTATCTATCTATCTATCTATCTATCTATCTATCTATCTATCTATCTATCTATCTAGCCGCCTACGACTTTGTGCTCTCCTGGCCGTATCGTTAATGGGATTTATACCAAATTTGGTATGGCATAACATGACTGTATGACGAACATAAATGGCTGGTCATATCACGAAAATCATGACTAACTTGTCATGAAAAGTATGATTTACATGCCACGCTCATGGCACGCTTGCGGCCGTTTCGTTAGCTTGATATACACCAAATTTCGGATTGAGTGACGTGACTGTATGACAAACATAAATGACAGGTGGTAATATGCAAATAATGACATGCATGTCATGAACAATATGATTTACATGCCACGCTCATGGCGCACTCGCGGCCGTTTCGTTTGCCTGATATACACCAAACTTGGTATTGAGTGACGTGACTGTATGACGAACATAAATGACAAGTGGTAATATGGAAATCATGACTTGTCATGTGCGACATGACTTGCATGTCACGCTCATGGAGTGCTCGCGGCCGTTTCGTAAGCTTGATATCTCCTTCAGGCGCGCATTATGATGCACTGTCCGGAAATGTCTAAATTTGGCACAACATAATTCTAAGGCACTCGTTATTACATTCCAAGAAAGAAAATGAAGAAATATCTTGTTTTTTGCGAGCTATGCTAATTAATCTTAATTAGCGTATAATTAAATATTTAATCATTCTTCCACTCAAGTACGATTTTTACACGAAAAGAAGGTAATCTTATCCTCAAAATGCACACGCGGTTCATTTTTGGCCCTGTTCATTTTGAGCAAAGAAAAGTAATACTTAAGAAGTTGGTTCTGGAATGCGGCAAGCCCAGTGACCCATCAAACATCGTAGTGTCTTCATAAAGTGATCATCTGCAGTCGTATGCAGCACATTGGGGTCAACTCAAGACACATTGACTATGCAGACGGTTCAATTACTCCTATGCACAATGTATCTTGCCCTTGCTTTCCCACTAGTCCGAGGAACTGGCAAAAACAAGTAGCGTCCACATATGTGGACGTTGCGCCTGAAGGGGATATACACCAAATTTGGTATTGAGTGACATGACTGTATGACGAACATAAATGACAACTGGTAATATGGAAATCATGACGTCATGTGCGACATGACTTGCATGCCACGCTCCATGGCGTGCTCGCGGCCGTTTCGTTAGCTTGAGATATACCAAATTTGGTATTGAGTGACATGACTGTATGACGAACATAAATGACAAGTGGTAATATGGGAAATCATGACATGTCATGAGCGACATGACTTGCATTCCACGCTCATGGCGCACTCGTGGCCGTTTCGTTAGCTTGATATACACCAAACTTAGTATTGAGTGACATGACTGTATGACGAACATAAATGACAACTGGTAATATGGGAATCATGACTTGTCATGTGCGACATGACTTGCATGCCACGCTCATGGCGCGCTCGCAGCCGTTTCGTTAGCTTGATATACACCATATTTGGTATTGAGGGACATGACTGTATAATGAACATAAATGGCAGGTGGTAACATGAAAATCTTGGCATGCATGTCATTTACAATGCCATTTACATGCCACGCTCATGGTGCGCTTGCGTGCAGTTCGCTAGCTGGATAAACACCAAAATTGGTATTGCGCGACGTGACTGTATGACGAACATAAATGATAGGTCCTAACATGTAAAACATGACATGCAAATTATGTAAAGCATGATCTGCTCCTTCTTGGCTGCTTCGCATTACATCGATTCCCACAGTGCGTGGGATCTGCCGGCTTTTTTTACATTACGCGCATGCTCCTGAATTCTGATGTTTACGCACCGACTAGTTTGCCGAATGTATAACTTGTTGCAAGAACATGGAATTTCGTATACTGCATTCGTTCGACAATCTATGAATGTATTCCTGTGTTTTATAGCGCACAATTGCCGTTTGTCATATTTTTCAACGCTTTCAAGAAAGTGCGCGAAAAAACGGACGAAGAGAGACGGGAACAACACAAGCGCATACTAACAACTGACATTTTTTATTGAAAGCACGAGAATATAAAGGAAGAAAAAGCCCAAAAACCATACGTGCGTGCACGAACCCAAAGACCACTACATTTGCGCATCAAGATATCCAATCTCTGATTGATGCAGTGCCACGGAGGGCTTAGCGACACAACTAACACCAGCTTTTAAAATAAAATACGCTTCCACCAGCTCACGTGTCGTACGATCCTTATGCCGCGCAATGACTTTGGTTCTTCTGAAATCTGGGCTGCAATCAGAGATTGGATATCTTGATGCGCAAATGTAGTGGTCTTTGGGTTCGTGCACGCACGTATGGTTTTTGGGGTTTTTCTTCCTTTATATTCTCGTGCTTTCAATAAAAAATGTCAGTTGTTAGTATGCGCTTGTGTTGTTCCCGTCTCTCTTCGTCCACGTTTTTCGCGCACTTTCTTGAAACATGGAATACCAACTCGCCCAACAGTCCATTCTTTTAAATATTTTTCAACGTTTAACTTCCTATGAACAGCTGAACACACCTGCCCCAACTTGTGGCCAACGCTGAATACTATATCAACTTGGTACCTACTACCCACATTTTTAATCCCATGCGACAGTTTATGCACATAAGGAATCACTGCAAAGTTCTTTCGAGTGGTGGTGTGATTATCTACCAATTCCTTCTGCCCAGCTTTTACCTTCTTTGCCACTTTATCGCAGGCCCTCGTGATAACCCATTCAGGGTATCCTGCTTCTTTAAGTCTTGAAACTTGCTTTGTGAAGCTTTGCTGCATTTTGTGGTGACAAGATTTGAACAAGGAAGAATGGATACATGAAACACTAATGCCACTTTTTACCACTTAAGAGTGATCTGATGAAAATGCAAGCAAAGGCTTATCTGCTCTAGGGGAATACTCCCAACAAACGTGATCCCCCGCTGTAAAAAAATAGTCTTACGTCTAAAAATTGCAACTCATTTTCAGCCGGAAATTCACACGTGAAACTGAGCCCCCTGCCACATTCCCTGAACACTTTTAGAACATCGATTACTCTTCTTTGTACGTTACAAGTCTTAACAATAACTAAAAAGTCATCTACATACCGCACAACTTTAGCAACAAGGTCTCTGATTCTCTGTTCTACCTTTTTGTCCACATGGGCTAAAAAAATGTTACTAAGAACAGGCGCCACACTAGATCCGATGCAAACTCCCGATTTTTGTAGAAAAATTTTACTGTCCCAGCCGACAAATGTGGAATTCAAATAAAAAGACAAAACCTCCATAAAACTATCGACGGAGACAAGGCATTTGTTAATGAACAACTGTTCATCATTCTGATCAGTAATACAACTTTTAATGCACTGCATTAGCGTGTTATGTGGTAAAGAATAATACATATTAGACGAAGAACGAAAACAGCGCTAAACACGGGACGAGAAGAGGACACATACACGGTGGTATGTGTCCTCGTCCCGTGTTTAGCGCTGTTTTCATTCTTCGTCTACCATGCAGCACCAACCAGCCCAATCAAGCACATTGTTAATAATACATATCCTGTACATCAATACTAAAACCAGTAGCATGCCCCGGATTGCAATCTCAAATATTTTAGCAAGGCGCCAGAATTCGGAACAACAAAAGGGTCATGAAACGTAAGAGCCGACAGGTGAAGCTGAAGCCACTGCAATACTACGTGCTGCCAAGTGTTCGCTTCCGAAACTATGGCTCTAAAGGGAACTTGAGGAGAACTTCTTCTTGGCCTAGTTGGTGTTGTTTGCTGTATGACAACCGCGATTTCAGGAGGTGACGATCCTAGGTAAAAGCAAATACCAGACAGCCCGTGAGTTATTAGAAGCTTTCTATATCAGTAAGTTAGGCGATGATTGTATAAGTGACACGTCTATACAGCTGCGGTCTTCAGAGATTAGATTGTTTGAGAGGTGGGCAGGTTAGGTACTGTTGGCTATTCTGCGCATGTGTGTGTCACTGGTGTATATATATCATTGTTTCATGCCTGAAATAAATCAGTTGGAAGTGCCGCCCGTTTTGTCGTCCTATTCGTGTCTCACTTGTGTCTGTGTGTTTTATTAGCGGCAATATGTCATACAGCATCTAAAGGGAACGTCAGGTTTATGTGTTTTAGCCGTGAAGAAAACTTCCAGCGTGCCAAGCTTGGCCTTCTTGACCTTTGCCACTAAACTCTCAAGGTGTAGGTCACCTAAAAGGGCTATAGCTCGGTATTTCTCTTTAGCTTCATGAATAGAGACTTGTTTGAAGTTTTTCTCCACTGCATTCATAGACTTCTCGAAAACGCAAAATAACAAAAAAAAACCCTCTTTGTCAGCTACAACAACATTCAAACCTGTGGAAACAAGACACCTCACGACATAAGCAATGGGATTCTTAGCACCAGATACTTGCCCCGATTTCGCGCACACATCTAGACACTCCGATACACATCGAACTTTTTCGTCGTCTTTAACTGTCCTTGCAACAGTTCTTGCCAGGGCTACTTTTTCCGCTGGATCAAGTGCCGGTGCAAAGCCATGCTTAGGACCGAGACGCAATACCTTTTTTGCTGGTTCAGGCAAGTCACACTGTCCATACAGTAATAACTTCCCTTCCCTGCAGACATCCTTCATCCTTTTTGGTAGGCCCGGCCGCACAGAATTCCAAAGAAATTCAGTCAACTGGCTTGAGGTGAGGCACCACTCCCGATAGGCTTTCCTCTTCCTTGGGTTCCTCTGGTCACCACATAACACACGTAAGCAGTCCTGGTAGTGACGCATTTGGCGCCACGATTCTGACCGCAGTATGCGACAAATCCTCCTTGAATGGCCCACAGAAGGAACCAAGAAGCCGCACATCACTTGGACGTCCGTTGGGCAGAAGCCATACCGAATATGCCACTTAGCCACTCTCACCTTGCACACAGAAATGGCAATGATAGAAACGAGAACTGAGGGATTATTTAGGAATAAATTGACACGTAAAAGACGTTGAAAACATCTTTTATGTGTCATAATTATGACACATAAAAGTTAGTTATGACACATAGAAGTTAAACGTTGAAAAATATGACAAACGGCAATTGTGCGCGATAAAACACAGGAATAAATTCATAGATTGTCGAACGAATGCAGTATACAAAATTCCATGTTCTTGCAACAAGTTATACATTGGGCAAACTAGTCGGTGCGTAAACATCAGAATTCAGGAGCATGCACGTAATGTAAAAAACGGCACAGGCTCTCATTTGGCCATTCATTGTCAAAGAAGTGATTGTAAACCTAGTTTTGAAAAAACAAAAATCTTGCATTGCCACAGAGACCAGCGTTCGCGGGAGATAATGGAAGCATTTTTCATGTCACTGGAAGGTGATAATTGCATCAGCCAGCCATCGTTAGCACTATCAGATACAGAAGTATCATACCTCATGGATAGCTTGTGTCACGCCCACGTCTCATCATCCACATAGCCTTGTGTTGTTTGTTTTTTCACATTGAACATGCGCAATGGTTGTTTCTTTTCTTAGGTTTTCCAGATGTTATTTATTCTGCTTCTTTTCGAAATAAATTTCAGTTGTGAGTAAAGCGCTATAGTCTGTCGTTCCTTTATCGTCCTCGTTTGTGTTGCGCTTTTAGTCGTTCAAGATGGAAATTCACCAACTCGCCCAATTGACAGTTCTGATGATACAGTTGAACCCTTTTATAAGAGACATGCACCGGGCAGCAATTCTTGTCTTTTATATCAGGTGTCTCTTATAAGCAGGGTACCACATATGCATTTTCTTATCAACACCCTGTTTCAATGTAGACACATTGGTGTCTCTTATACCCAATTGTATTACATCAGTGTCTCTTATAAAGGGGTTCGACTGTAACACCCTCAGCTCTACAATGCATGCGAGTGCTGCTGGGGAGGAAGGCATTGCACAGGAGGAGGCTGTGCAGGTGGAGACTTGAATCCAGAGTGAACCTCTTTCCATGCATACTTGTGCAGGTAGCGCAATAAACGGACACCAGACTAGCACTAATTGTCTCGTGTCTCTGTTTCTTGCTTGTGTCTTTCTTTTTTTTGCACTACCTGTCCAAGGGTGCATTCTAGCAGACTTGTCCAGATCTCAGTTCTTGTAAACCCTTCCCACAGGCATGCACAAAAAAGAGACAGAAGGCTGTGCATCTAGCAAGATGGTGCATTTTAGCCTCCCAGTCTTACCCAATTAAAGGGCTGGTGCAGTTTTCCTTCAATAACCATGCTTTCCAAGTTCTCTATTTATTGAAATAGTGCCCATTAGTTGCTCTCTTTTCTATTGCAGCAGCAAGATATTAGTTCTTCGACAGACTGTTTTGTGTTCACTGGTAGTTCTGTTGTTTTTCTTGAACGTAACCTCCCTACAACGATGCCTTTCTGGCGCACTAGGAAACCCAAATTAATAAAGATAGCCTATTGCTGATAATGAGGACACATAGCCAACGTGAAGAACTAGGCAACATTAACATTTCATGGGCACAGCACAGCCAGTGTTAAAATTCTAGAAAAATGCTTACGGAGATGTAACAGTGCCAGGCTTTCTCTGATGAAGCCTGCAGTCGTCCTGACCACACGCACAGGTCACACGGTGGATGCTGCACAGAGGAAACACTTTCACTGTCATCTGGCCTACTACAAACAGTAAAACCTCGATCATTCAAAGTCAATGAAACTGTGAGAAATCTTTATATTAACACAACATAAAAAAAAGCTAAAATCCAGGAAGGTTTGGATTACTGAAAGTAATTAGAGATGCGGCTAGTCGGGTCTGGTAACTAGTAGCTTCAAGGATCACATTTGCCAGCAAAACCCAATCGAAACTTTTTAGTTATTTTGTTTACTTAGTACATACTGCAGTCCGCAGATGAAGCAGGAGGGGCAATTGAAAAAAAAAAAAAGGTCACAGTTTCGCCGCAAAGGCGTAGCAATGAATTGTAGCAAGAAATTGGAATGTCATGTGAAGAACGACAAGCAGCTAGATAATTGTAGCGCGCCCGCGTCAGCACTAAGATGAACCCTCGACAAGAACGCACAAGTATACACAGGACAAGCGCGAACTAACAACTGTCCCAGATGTGAATTGTTTGTGTTTGAGCAACGCGCTGCAAGTGTCGACAATGCAGAACCTGACGGTCTTAGATATTTCTTTTTCTTTTAAACGGTGGCGCGTGAAGTTACCCCTCTGCGTCTCCTGCCACGTGGTGGCATCTGACCCAAGGTGTTCCCGGCGTTCATTTTTTCTTTCTCTTTCCACATCACGAGTGGGTACAGAAAGAGGCCACATTTTCATGCGCGTCTCAAGGGCAGTTTTCAAATTGAAAGAAAATGTAGGAGCATTGCGTGATAGAAAACACGCTCAAGCTCCTCCAAGATCTGCGTACCGCCAGCGGTAAACAGTATATAGGTCTCTAAATAGCTTGCCGTTAATATGCCAGCACAAGCATGGCGCGTGGTAGTTGTCTGAGGCAGCACACTGTGAAGCATGGGGTCCCTGGTTCGAATCCCCGGCTGGGTGCTTCAGAACTTTTTCTTTGGATTTATTTATCTTTGTGCCTTTTTTTATATACAGTTAAACCTGTCTATAATGAACCTCCATACAACGATTTCCTCGATATTACGACGTTTTTCTATTCCCCGCCATTACTCCATAGAAGCACATGTATTTGCGACATCTATGTAACAAAGTGGCAGCGGGAGACACCCTTGATATAATGAATTTTCGCCGCCAACAACGGAGGAATTTCGCCCCGAATTTTGTCATTTTGGCTCAACCATGCATCTTCTGTGGTTGGGTTGCCCCGCCGCCGACGAAGCGCGAATAGGTGGCATCGCGCACTGCACGCTCGAAGCCCCCGCGACTGCGAGGTGAGAGCGAGCGCTCGTTAGTGCGCGCGGGTGTGTGCCAGGCGGGTCGGCGCAGCTAGAGCCGGCGTTGCCGCCGTTCTTGCCGCCATGGGCACATGCATGGACGTGCACCTCCCCGCGCGCGTGAGTACGAGCAGCTGTCGCTTTCAGGGACACTTGTCACTTTAGCAAGATTTTGCATATCGTGTTGTACCGCGATTGTTATGTGCATGGCGCACAGTTGAGCTTGTTAAGCCGTTAGCGGGTCGGCAGTTTTCTTCACGGACGGGGCGAGTTGCGCATGAACTTGCAAATGTACATGATTGTATCTCCAATGCTTATGATCGAGAATATCACTTCCGCTCTTCGGCAAACCTATAGCCCCATATTTCCAAGCGGCAAAGCAGAAAGAGCCGACGTTCACACGGCGCAAAGTTTTGTTTGCTGCCACGAAGGTAGCGTTTCTTTACATTTACGCTGGTTGTCCAAGTGTTAAATTTTGCAATACAGTCGAAACCCGCGATAACGAAATCCCGAAGGAACGAAATTCTCACCGCAACGAAATATTTTCGGAGCACCGGTGAACGCTTATAGGAGTCAATGCATTTCGTAACTCGCGACTACGAAACATATTTTTACCGCAGTCCCTCATTAACAAAATTTTTGAAACGAGAGTGCGCAAATAATCTACTCTCGTAACATTAACTGCAATAAAAAACCACTCAAATGCATTCGTGGTACACTTAAATTGTGCAAAACTATCGCCACAGCACACTTGAGCAGCCACCGCCATCATCGTTTACAAATAAAAAGAGCTGGCGACAATGATGATGATCGTTGCCGCCAGCCAAATCCACATCCACATTGGGTCATTCCACGCCAAACGTCCCAGCCATTTTGGCGACCATCTCAAATGTATTCGAAAAAGGTCATGCTGATTTGCTGCATTGATAACAGTGAATTGCTGGAATATTACAGTGAAAAAAAATTTCTTGGTCACGTGGGTGCCTTCCGAATTTCACAGAATGTTGTCTGGGTGTTGTTTGTGAGAAAATTTATTCTAAGAGTATCGTTTTTTGTTTTTACACCAAATTTGGTTTACATATTAAGAAAAGGTGTTTGTGTAAGGTGTTTGAAGCTGAATAATAGTGCTTGTTTTCTGCCATATACGCCTCCAAGAATTTAGCCAAAATGTTCTATGTTTGCATATTTTTCATTGTAATATTACGCCTTGTATGAATATCTGAGCCATGAAAACTTAGTCTACAAAAGGTATATTTTGCGCAAAAAATATTTTCAGACCCCTGTAGTTTCCAATTTTAACAGCAAAAAATCACAAATTTCAGAAAATCGTCATTTTTGTCCACATTGTGATGCAATTTAAACCACGTGGTGCTGCAATTAAAAATCAGCTTTATACCTCAATCGAAAGCAAATGAACAGTTCTTCTTATCTGGCAAGTTTTATCATTACAATTTTTGTTTTAAGGAAGAAAATAATTTTTTAAGTTTCCCATTGACGGCTAGCTTCACATTTGCAGTGATGTGATCGGCCGAAGTCGATTCGGCGCAGCTTCTGGAGCAGCTGAAACTTCGTTCTGGAGCAGCAAATAAGCCTTTTGGAGCAGTTGCCCCTCACACATTTCCGAGCACAACTTTTTAAGTAGCTAAGCGGAAGCAGTTTTACCATGTTTAACAAATAAACATATACACATACATGTATTGGTGTATATATAGTGTCCTAAAATGGTGAAATTAAATCACTGCTCTTCGGTTTCCTGCGGACAACCCTAAACATATATATATATATCCGTGACATATCGGGCTGCCCAACATTTCCTCCCGATAAAATTTTTATTTCTTATTCAGTCGGGCTTTCCTGATGATCCAGGCAGCAAAAGCTTTCCACGCATAATCTTGTTATTAAAAAAAAAGCACTATTGTGATGCCCTCTGTGCTTGTCACTAGAACCTAGACGCTTGAGTAATGTGGTGAAGTACATGCTGTCGCACTTTATGGCCAGATTCGTAAGGCTTTTGGTTCATTGGCGGTTTAAAACATGGAGGGTTTAAGAAATAAATAACAAATTGCGCTAGAATTGCAACAGCGCGCTTAACGAAACTTGTGATGATGAAAGACTTGCGTTGTATTTAGACATCTTCTCTAAATTTAAATTTTGCTGAGTCGAGAAGTAGCACCGATACGAGAAAGTGCGTCACCGTGGTTTCCCAAAATGACAGTGCAGCGGCTGGAATTCGTGATAAATACTGGTCTCTATAAGGTATTAAAACTTGAGTGCCCTGTATGAGATCTTTTGGAGGTCAGCACAAGTAGCACTACATTTTTTTATTAATTAACCTATCTAGAACTTCTAATTATATAGATGTAATGCTTACTGTAATCTATGCAATCATGTAAAAGACAAGCGCTTCACAAAAACTTGCACCTTTACGGAGTATTAGATTTCTTTTTCTGGCTCCTTAACATTCAGTAAGTTTTTTTTTTACCTGACTTGACGATGTAATTTCATGGTAGTGGTGGTGGTGATAAGAAGAAAAAGACGCCTACTTTCTCCCGCCCATTAGGGAGCATGGCGCAGCGTCCATAGTATGGCGGGGGGTGTAACAATCCCCCCTTTCCCTTTCTGCCCAGTCTCAATATGCAGATTTTGCAGTTGAACGGAATCTAGGCATGTAATAGAGTGCTGAAATAAATCTTGCGTATGTGAACCTACCATCTTGATCAAGACAATTTTTTCTATACTGTGTGCCTGCCACAACACATGGCAACTTTAGCTCCCACCTCCCCCTCTCTGCCTTCAGTGTTTGTGTCAGTATATCCAGCTCTCCTACAAGCTGTCAGCTTACATTTTTCGCGCGCCTCCATCTATTAGCACTAAACTAAAGCTTACGACAGGGCACGTGCTTCGGTGCAGAAGTCACCATTTACGAGACACTGTGTGCATGGCTTTGCAGCTGGGCAAGATGGTCGCAACGGGAAAAGTTATATCACGAATGGCGGTGAGGGAGGAGCATTATTGTATGCTCACTCAAGAACTGAACGGCAACTGCGAGTTACTGCTCATCAACATTAAATCAATCGAATAATATGCTGCGTTAAGTATGCAGCTGGTGGCCCTGGGAGATTTCTTATAACTACACAGTTCTCACCTGTCTGCTTCAATGACCACTAAAATTGCAATGGTGACTTATGTAATTCTAGCTCCTGCTATGTTTTTCTTCTCTCCGAATAACTGCAGAAATGACGTCTTGGCGCACTCTCGGCGCAAATTATGCGATTTCTGCCGAAATGTAGCAGGATGTAGCAGGTTTCACCTCTAGGCGCAGTTTGGCGCAATTGGCGCAGCAATCACATCACTGCATTTGGTCATACGTATAGCTTCCTGGTTGAAGTTCCCCATTGTC
>JALIZH010030458.1:0-13258 GCA_030522465.1 Rhipicephalus appendiculatus | reverse complement strand
GTAGAGCATCAGATATGTTATTCGAGAGTTACAGGTTCGGTCCCTACCATCGGCAAGTTGTCGTTTCGTCCACTTCGATTTATTCACATTTACATCATAATTACTACAAATAATGTCCCTGTACTTTCCTTGGGTTAATTGTCTGTTTGTTGTCATCATTGTTGTCTAACAAAGAAAGAAACGCACAGCATAAGACAAAAACCTCCTTAGAGCGTTCGCATTTTTTGCAACTGCTCGACACCATCACTCCAGTTCTCGCAAGCCTTCAGAAATCTGTTGCTTGACAACACTAGAGCACCACCATGGCTTCACCATCGAAAAGATTTTGGATGCATGGACCCGCGCATACAATTTGCGTAAAGCAACGAATGCGCTGCTCTGATTTACGCCCCGAGACTGACTCACCGTCTGTGATGTTAAGCGCAGAACTGCCGTTACGTCGACCGCAACAGTGACTTTTCTCTCCTCCTCTCTCTAACTTTTATTCCCCTTACCCCCCTTCCCCAGTGCAGGGTAGCCTACAGGGCTCAGCCATGGTTAACCTCCCTGCCTTTCTTTTATCTTTATTCTCTCTTTCTCTCTTCACGAAGGCATTTTTCTCCTCCTTCGATCGGCGTTGCCCGCCAGACGCTTTTCTTGCTACCAGACGCATTCCCTATTCTTTACTCTGCCACCTCTGCCACAGATATAAATAAAATAAATATCTTTCCATATCAGAAGAACACAGGCGGGTGTCCTGGCAGTATAATTTGACACCCCTTGCAAGACATTCAATTTCTTTTTGGTAGTGTTCATCTAGCGGATATGTTCGTGAGTACGTTTAAACCCCACGCACGCAGGTTGCACTTCCAAAATTTTATTCATATGATCTTGTCGTAGTATACACAAACGACGTCTACATAATGAGAGTAAATCAGTGCGCAGAACTTAATTGCTCAGCGCCCGTATGCCCGAAAACATCTTAGCTAGAAATGCTCGTAAGAGAAAATTTCAGCCAGGACTGTAGTTGGACACGCTATTAGTGAAGAAGGCCGGCGAACTGCAAAGAGCTCTTCAAAAGAGAAGCTTTGTGAATTTGGCCTCACGTTGTGTTGATGTTGGTTGTGCACAAAGTAGCAATATGATCACAATTATAAGAATGTTGGAAGTAGCGCCTGTGTGTGTGTTGTGGTTATTTTCATCCATGCCCGGTTCACGATCTTTAATCGTACTTATGGATTACCAACTTGCCCCAACACCCACTCTGGCGTATATGAAACATATAAAGGAAATCTAGAGCATACAGGATTACTCTTGTGCATGCCGTAAGCGGGTCATCGCTTAGGTTCCTTACAGACAGGCAGCAGTGAAACGGGTCCAGGGTCGCCAGGGGACAAGCAGGGTGGCCCAACGGGTTCAGCGACAGTCGAACTGGCGTCTGACACAAGGCTGGCAGCGGAGCCGCACAGGGATGATCCGGCCAGCGTGGGCACCACGAAGTCAATCGGACGCTCTTGTCTGAAATGCCAAGGGAGAGGTGCCTGCAGTGATTACGCTCAAGAAAAACCGTCTCCTGGAGCACGATGTAGTACAGTCAAAGCACCATGTACAGTGCATGAGCCCTGGCTTAATTAAAACCCCGATATTTACCCAAATTAAACATGCCTCGGGCGTTTACAGTGAGAACATGAGCCTTTCGTGTCGTTGCCCACATTACGTTCCATCAGTTGCGGTCGCTAACCCGCAGATACGCTGGTGCCTTCGACAGGCCAATAGTCGTTGTGTTGTGGAAAAGAGAATTTGACAACTAAAAGCCTGCGAAAGATCTAGAAGCTGTCTTTCACACTTTTCACTTACCTGCGTAATAACGCCAGGCCAAGAGAGGCACTTTATTTGAAGGAAGGCAGAGAAGTCGACCTGTTCGATCACGCTCTAGCCTACCGCTCTACATATAGGAGGACGGCGAGCAGTAACGTAAAGGTGGGATGAGCGAAGGTGGTGACACAGGAAGGCTATATCACCATTTTGGTAGTTATCAAGTGCGAAACTGTTATTCAAAAATGTACTCCGTGCGCTAAGCCACAAGGTTCGAGAACTGCGCATGCAAAAGTAACTTCATAAAAAGACGCCGAGAGGCTGATCTGCGGGTTTCTCCTTCGTGAACAGCAGAGGTGCAAAGAAAATATAATGCGTATAGAGCTGTGATAAACGGCTCCACTACAGCAAGCGCATACATTGCTTTTACTGGTGCGAGTCTTGAGAACCGTAGCGAGTCGATACAATTGCTCATATACGTTGGTTTGCTTGCTTTTTTTTTTTTTCCGACGTAAGTAAAGGTGCGTATTCTGGTGATAGCTGATCAATCTCGCGCATTGATTCTAGCCAGATACACCAGAATTTGCTCAACGATTTTGTTTTCATTATTTTCGGGACCTTGCTTGCCAATATAGTGCCGGTGGTTATATTGGCCCTGCCACTCGGTTCTTGACGTAGAGGACCACTACTGCCCGTGGGTCTAGAGGGAATCAAGGGCCACTCTGTGGTTCTATCAGCCAGTCCGGACGAATATTGGTCCTGAGATCTCACGGACCTCGAATTCTCTGTAGGTGTGGTTACTGCCTTTGGTACGCAGACACAGACATTCATAAGTTTAACCTCTCAGTCAGGGCAAATCGTGCTTCAAAGACAACACACTTGCGCACAGTTTCTGCACATCTATTCGCAACTGTGCATATTCTTGAGGAGCGTATAGCTTATGTGTATCCAAAAACACTTATTTTTTTAGGACCTTTGCGTCCACTACCTCAAGCCCTTATATTGTTTCCAGTAGCAGGGAATACCACCTCTGATACCGCAACAAAAGCTTGGAGTTCGTGCGCCCGAACCTTTTGCAATTGCAGTGTCAGACATTGAATGTGAACCAAGAAAGTATTCGTCGCGTGAAAAGGTGAAAGGCACCAGTGCTCCGAGATTTTGCTGCGTTAAAAAGAAACGAGAATGAAGTTTAAATATTCAATGGCTTATTTCACATCTTACGGGCAACCCTTCTGCACTTACGCGTAGTTGAATTAACAATTGACAATCTCCAGGTTAGAGAATGCCGACCAATGACAAGCAGCCCCTATGGGCACGAAAAGCTTTGAGAATTAGACCCCTGTTCACCTTACTATGCTCCATTGTAGCGCATTGAGCAAGACTTGTGGAACTCAACCATTTGTCACAAGTAAACTGGAATGAAGAAAAAACAAACTGCTCCTTCCCAACGCCCCCCCCCCCCCCCCCACCACCTTGTATTGCATTTTTTTTTGTTGGCTTATTATTTACTCGAGCTAGCTTTAAAGACGTCCTTGTCCACATACACGTGGCGGAGATGTTTTTGTGAGCATGCCGCCTGAAAATGGACGCTGTCCCGCGGCCCTTACGCTATGCAACCGCCATAGAAGTGCGGCTCGTTGGTGCCACGGCGCAGACTCCGCCGGGACGTGGGCGAGGGCGTGCGGTCGTTTGGGCCGGCCACCGAGATAGACACCCTGGGCGAGCGGCTGCAGTCCAGGCGCTCGTAGGCACCCTGGTCGGCGGCTGGCTGGTCCTCCGTCTTGCGCCGGCGACGTTGCAGCAGGCAGGCCACGCTCAGCGCCAGCAGCAGGCAGGCGGCAGCCGCGGCTAGGGCACCCGGCAGCGCCGCGCTCTGCAGGAGACCGCCAGCAGGGCCTGCGGGGGGGTCCACACCACGCGGATTAAGGCAGCGAGTTTGTATGGCACTCCGCGTTCGAACGCGACCGGAGCAGCGGACATGATCGCTGCATCGAGGCAGCTAAAGCAGAAATCGCCAAGTTCTCCGAGAAGATCAATCGGGATAGAGACAATACAATGATCATAGGGCCCTTTCCAAATCGATTTCTTAGCTGCACTCTCGAAATCTTCCCGCCTTGCGTCGCCGTCAAGATCGACCGGGTGGTGTTGTGGGGAATATGCGATTATGTTCGAATCAGTGTCTTGTACTGGTTCACGAAGAAAATCGAGCGCTGATAGACAAATGCCGAAATAGCTACAAGACATGAATCATATTGTTGTTCAATTATTGTACCGTGGTCAGTATGACAACACAGTATTATAACAAAAGTATATATATATATATATATATATATATATATATATATATATATATATATATATATATATATATATATATATATATATATATATATATATATTCTTGTTATAATACTGTGTTGTCACACATGCTGGCGCGCAAATAACGCTTCCTCTAAGGAAACACATTCGAGATGGTTTGGATCTCGATAATTGTTTATCTTCAAACCTATGTGTGGTGACGCTTGCCAAGAACGGTACCACTCACCGTGAACGTGTTGCGAAAAGGGCACTGTAGGCAAAGTTTTCACAAGTTTTGATAACTGCGAGTACCGGCGTGCTAATTGCCTCTAATTATAGAGCAGATAGGATGGGATGGGAAGTAATTCACTTATTACTGCCTATAAACGGCAAAGGAAGGCGTTATGCAAACTGATAATGAAAAAAAAAGAAGAAAACACAGAACAGACTGTACGAAAACTTAAGCGAAAGTTTTCATTCCATGCGCCAGCGCTGAAGGCGCCCATCCGGCAAAAGGAAAACAGCTGGCGCACTGGGACGCCCCGACGAGATTCAACAACCCACTACAGCAAAGAAGCGTTGACGCGTAACATAACGCGGACTCATAAGGACAAGCGTACAAAGCCAAGTACGCGTGTTCAATCTGTGTGACTTTTTGCCCTTCAGTATTTTTTTTCTTTTATTTTTTTTTATAGCGCTGTAGTTACTTAATGAACCCACAGGAACTGAACACGTACGTAAGACAACTCCATCCCGACAGAACGATTGCAGGAGAACGGTATGAATGTTCAGCACAAATCTATAACTGGCACTTCATAAGACCACTGTGAACATTTGGATTTTACGAGACAACGACAAGAACAACCACAAGAGATATTGAAGTGAAACCTAGAATAACTTTTTATTAAATGCGAAGCATTTCTTAGCGAACTTTGGCGACTTTGAGCATATCTATCTATCTATCTATCTATCTATCTATCTATCTATCTATCTATCTATCTATCTATCTATCTATCTATCTATCTATCTATCTATCTATCTATCTATCTATCTATCTATCTATCTATCTATCTATCTATCTATCTATCTATCTATCTATCTATCTATCTATCTATCTATCTATCTATCTATCTATCTATCTATCTATCTATCTATCTATCTATCTATCTATCTATCTATCTATCTATCTATCTATCTATCTATCTATCTATCTATCTATCTATCTATCTATCTATCTATCTATCTATCTATCTATCTATTCGCCTACGACTTTTTGCTCTCCAGACCGTATCGTTAGTGGGATTTATACCAAAATTGGTATGGCATAACATGACTGTATGACGAACATGATTGACTGGTCATATCATGAATATAGTGACTAACTTGTCATGAACGGCATGACTTGCACGCCATGGCCGCGGGGCTCCTGCGGCCGTTGCCTTAACTTGATATATCCAAAAATTGATATGATGAGTAGAGGCCGGATTTTTAGGCACTAAAACACCGCGTTTTAGGCGCCAAAAATAGGCAGGTAAAATAATGTTTTAGGCCTCCAAAATCGTAAATATAGGCACAATAAATTTTTACACAAATTCAAATACTTTAAAACAGAGACGTGCGCGACCTGTATCTACGACAGGAAGCAAGAAAATGTTATTGTTTATGACAACAGAAAGGCGCCAACGGTTGAACACAGCCATGAATTTCCCGCTGAGTTTGCAGATACGGTCTTTCCTTCTTTTGTCTAGCATGGCAAGTCATATGTCCACCGTCAAATGAACACACTCCTGGATCTTTCTTTTTGGCAAGGCTGAGAAGGGCAGTGCAGAAAGCGATAGCCAGACCGCGGAGGGATGCCTCGCATTAGCTGGGACTAATCGCGTTGGGTCATTTTCTCTCCTGTTGGTGAACACCTTAAAAGGTCCCTCACCGGGTTTGAGCATTTCGAGCCGACAAGTGTAATTAATGCATGCACTGGGCGCTCACGATCACGTCTGCCAAGATTTGCAATGACACGCGTCGCGAAAAGACGTGAAATTTCAAAATGAACGCCGCTTGCCCTTCTCGCGGGCGCGCGCCCCAAGATGGAGGGGATAATGTGCAACAAGGAATGGTCGTGCTCTCACGCCGCTCTTTTACGTAAACATTGGCGCTCTGACATCGCTCACCGTATATAGCACGTGACATTGCGAGAATTATTCGAGGTGACGTGTAATTTATGTAGTCTGTAGTTGAACAGATGAATAAAAGCGGAAAGAAATAATAAAACACACAAATAGAATGTGAGCGCGTTTTTAAATTTTTTTTTTATTTCGAATCACAGCGAGATGCTGTACACTAATCGGCCTCCGTTTCACATGCGTTCGTCTTCTCGCCGTTCTCGCATCGTGCCGGCGCCAGCCCTGACAACTCTTGGCGTGTTTTTGGTGCATCGTCTCTGACAGCAGTTGCAGCGGTGCGACGCGGTGTATAGCGGTAAGGATAAATATGATCCGTGCCAGCCTCTCCAAACATATGCGCACTGAGGAATCCATCCCACGAAAACAGGCAATACACAACCGAGAATGCCGAAACGACACAACATTGATGGCATACTGCTCGGGCGCGTCATGCGCATGTGACCTTACATGCACATGACGTGCTGATGCGGATGCGTCATGCGATCTTCCGGCTCCGGTACCGAAGAGGGCAGGAAAGGAATTAGGCTTGCGATGGCTACACAGGGCGATTGCAAGGGTTTCAAGTCTGCCTCTTCGTATCATGGTCGTGGCTCGTAACCATCCAATTTGAAAAATTATCGTGGTACTCTGCTCTTCATTAAGCACGCAACAGCTTCCAGTGTCAAAGTACAATTTCTTCTGGGACCTGGTGAGGGGCCCTTTAAGAAGTAAATAACAAACAAAACAAAAGCCGCGTGCACATCACATTTTTCTTTCTCTTGATCCACACTCTCTTTTACCCTGACGGATCTCCACGGTTTTGCATTCATTCTGCACCTTTCCGAGGCTACACAGAGGGCCCTCCTGTTCCCTTCCCACCGCCACAACCAGGCCTTCAGGGCGGTTCTTCAATTCCCTCGGCGCATCCTAGGCCATGGACGCCACTCTCTTCTCCTTCTCCTATATTTCTCACTCCGCATTCCCCCCGAAGACGCTGACGTGCTCCCATTTAGGGCTGCAGACATGGCGTCGTATCCTCTCCTCCACCCGCTCGCACCATGTCGGCGCTGTCACGTGTGGTGGCCGCCATATCCCATTTCACTGCTGCTATCGGTTGTTTCTCGGAAGTTGGTTGAACTAGAGAACTTGGTTGAACCTTGTAGAGTTCGGAAAGGTCAATCTTGCCCTGTGACATGAATAACGATCACAAACCGCTCTCGAAAACGAAATTTGAGCTTAAATAGTGTTCATATAGGCGCCGATTTTGAAAATAGGCATTTATGCACAATTATAGGCATTTAGGCATGAACGCCGAAAATAGGCATTTATAGGCACTATAAAAAAACACTATAAAAGCCCTTCTTAACCTCTAATTCATGCTCATATATCAAAGTGGCGCGATAGGAACGCAAGGAACAAAATAGGCATTTGCCTATAATCCGGTCTCTAATGATGAGACATTTCTGCATGACCAACACAAATGACAGGTGGTAATACGAAAATCATGACGTGCATGTCATGTACAACGTGATTTACATGCCAGGCTCATGGTGCGCTGACGGCGGTTTCGCTAGCTTGATATACACCAAATTTCGTATTGCGTGACGTGACTGTATGACGAACATAAATGACAAGTGATAATATGAAAATCATGACATGTCATGTGCAACATGACTTGCATGCCACACTCATGGCACGCTCGCGGCCGTTACGCTAGCTTGATATGCACCAAGTTTGGTATTACGTGACGTGACTGTATGACGAACATAAATGACAAGCGGTAATATGAAAACCATGACATGTCATGTGCAATATGACTTGCATGCCACGCTCATGGCACGCTCGCGGCCATTTCGCTAGCTTGATATGCACCAAATTTGGTGTTACGTGACGTGACTGTATGACGAACATAAATGACAAGTGGCAATATGGAAATCATGACATGTCATGTGCAACATGACTTGCATGCCACGCTCGCGGCGTTTCGCTAGCTTGACACACGAAATTTGGTATTGCGTGACATGACTGTATGATGGACATAAATGACAAGTGGTAATATGGAAATCTTGACATGTCATGTGCAAAATGACCTGCATGCCACGCTCAAGGCACGCTCGCGGCCGTTTCGCTAGCTTGATATACACCAAATTTGGTATTACGTGACGTGACTGTATGAAGAACATAAGTGGCAGGTGGTAACATGAAAATAATGACATGGATGTCATGTACAACGCCATTTACATGCCACGCCCATGGTGCGCTTGCGTCTAGTTCGCTAGCGTGATATACACCAAAACGGGTATCGCGGAACGTGACTGTATGACGAACATAAATGATAGGTCCTAACATGTAAATCGTGACATGCATGTTATGTACAGCATGATTTGCTCCTTGCTGGCTGCTTCGCATTACATCGATTTCCACAATGCGTGGGATCTGCCGGTTTTAAATGCGAAGCATTTCTTTGCGTACTGCAGGCACTTTTAGCGTTTCTATCTATCTATCTATCTATCTATCTATCTATCTATCTATCTATCTATCTATCTATCTATCTATCTATCTATCTATCTATCTATCTATCTATCTATCTATCTAGCCGCCTACGTCTGGGTGATCTCGTGATTACCCCTTTAACTTGGGGTAGACCAAAATTAGTGTGTGAGAATAAGATGGTTTGACGAATATGACTCGCTGGTCGTGACATGAATAATGACAATCCCGTCGCTTACGTCGTCAAACTCTTTCGGGCAAAACCTGTGGCACATACCACGGGGCGGGTATGTGCCACAGGTATGCGGGTATGTGCCACAGGTGATTGACAGTTTCGACTACCCGCGGTCGCATTTCGATGGAGGCGAAATGGTAGAGGCCCGTGTACTGTGCGATGTCAGTGCACGTTAAAGAACACCAGATGGTCAAAATTTCCGGAGCCCTCCACTACGGCGTCTCTCATAATCATATGGTGGTTTTGGGACGTTAAACCCCAGATATTATTATTATTATTATTAGTTTCGACTACCCAGGAACGGCGAGACAAACATTGGTACTTTTAACGCCAGAGCGTTAAAAAGCTGACGTCATCAGCAGCGTTGACCGGACGAATGCAAATAATAAATGTCAGGGTGCCAACAGGAATCGAACCCAAGCATTCTGCGTGGCAATCAAGCATTCTACCACAGAGCCACGCCAGGTCTCGGAGCTGCTTTTCGAATAGACCCTAATGTTCGTGAAACATCAATTGTCGTTGCAGTGCTGGCTATCCAATTTTATAAACATTACATATGTACTCCGATGATACAGCCGTCACGCCGGGTTAACATCAATTATAGTAAAGCGCCATCCACTGAAGTTGATATATGTTGCAGTGTCCAGGGCTACCATCCTGGCGAGCACAAGCGCTACATATCAGTTTACCGCTTCTGGTGTTGCTACTGCCCATGATGCTGTTGGCATCGTTACGCAACTGTAAACAACTTTGTTATGCAAAACATATGCGACTGTAGAACATATGTCTGTGCGTACAACATTGGTACATATCTTTAGCGTAATTTCGGTAACGTTTCGCACAATAAAACATTACAACACAGTCACCTTCCCTCCGCATGCTTCGCATAACATCGATTCCCAAGGTACGTGGAATCTGCCGACTTTTTTATTTATTTATTTATTTATTTATTTATTTATTTATTTATTTATTTATTTATTTATTTATTCAAGTACATCACAGGTTCCAATCGAGACATTATGTGAGGGGGGTTGTACATCATAATTCGAACAGCATGGAGAATGTGTTAGTAGATCCACAAACATGTAAGTTGTGCAATGTCAACGCTAAATACTAATCTTTTTAACACACTGAACGTTTTGGATTAGTAGTGATTTGGCCGGAAACGATATGAAATGCGCAATAATATTGTTACATCTGGAATCAAAACCACACTCGAGTAGACCATAATATTTAAACAATGAAGAGCGACACCTTTTGCACAAATCGAAACACCTTTATACAATGGCTCTATGTTCAAGGCTACGTGGAAGGAAAAAGCACAAATACTAAAAAAAATTAATAATAATGATAACATAACGTGAAGTTCTCGTTTGAAGACCTAAGGGTCGCCTATGTCAATCACTTTATCTGGAAGATCGTTCCAAAGTTCTGTGGCACGGGGCAAAGCCGATGAATTAAAAGCCTTCGTTCGTCCGAACATACGTTGCAAGCTTCGATGATTGCGAAGGCTACAGGATATACGATGCGTATGAGTAAGCGGTAGTGTAGATGTGCGATGACTGCAGATAATTTTATGAAGGAGGCTGATAAGTGCAATGTTCCTACGTGACTCCAACGATGGAAATTATAGTTTCGACTTCATATCAGACACGCTTCATGCTCGCCTGTAGTCCCCGACGATGAAACGAGCTGCACGATTTTGTATGGATTCGAGTGAATGAACCAGATATGCTCGGTGGGGCGATCATATGGATGATTCAAATTCGAGTCGAGGACGGACAAATGATAAATAGGCTAGTTTTCGAGTAGCTGACGGTGCATCCCGAAGGTTTCGTTTTAGGTATCCAAGTGTACGCGATGCCTTTGTGGTTGCTTTTTCTATATGGCTAGACCAAGATAAGTCTGGTGTCAGATGAATACCTAAGTATTTGTACATAGATGTCTCACTTACAAAATTATTACTAAGCGAGTAATGAAATGTCGAGTTGGCGTGTTTACGACAGAAATTAAGTAACTTGCATTTATCCGTGTTAAGGGTCATTTACCAAGATGAACACCAGTTGGTGATTCTGTCAAGAATCACCAACTGGTGTTTTACGAGCCAAAGTCACGATCTACTTATGACGCTGGCCGTAATTGGAGACACCAAATTAATTTTGACTGCATGGGCTTTCCCTAAAGTACACATAACGCTAAGTAAAACGTCGTTTGTTTTTGTTTTTATTTTTTTTAATTATTTTTTTTAATTTATTTTTTTTTATCATTTAGCCCACATCAACATGTGGCCATCACGGCCGGGACGGAACATACGACCTGAAGCTCACCACCGTGACTTATGGAGGACACAAAAGTTGAACTGAATAAAAAAAAATTCTCGTAAGAGTGACATTGGTATGCTGAAAAAAAAAAACAAAAAAAAAACGAATCAATTCTGAGGTACTGAGGAATAACATTCACTAGGTTTGACTTGACCACAAAAAAACCCTAAGCTTAATAACAAAAGTTTATTATTATTATAATAAAAATTATTATTATCATAACAGCCTCAAGCAAAGAAAAAAAAAGGGTCTAACAACTGGCCTGTGAACGAAATAAGTGATATAGCAGAATCTCGAAATGCGCGATGAAGGAACCTTTCTGTTTTGTTTTTTTTTCCCCGCGTGGGATGTTGTGCCGTGCACTAGCTTTGTCTACTGTATATTTCGCTATGCTGCCATTGAACTGAATGCGGGAGGCGCAACGCAGACAAAACACAATAAGCCCTGACACTCCGTGCGTACACGTTTGACCTTAGGTGAACTGCATAGTCTGTAAGGTCTCAAAAAACAGAGTATCGTTCCAAACTGATAAGTAACATAGATCTGCAGAAACGGAGCGCAAGACGAAGCTCGATGATCCCACTCTAAGCCTTAACGAACATAAGAGGCTCCAGGGTGATCTCGGATGAAAAATAAACACAGACGGTGGTATGTTGTCATTGATGTTTTAGGCCTCCAGATTGTCTCCGGACGCTTCCTTTTGTGGACTTGGCGCCCTTTCGCTCGAGCTGATGAGGACAGACGTGATACAATTTAGCTACAGTCTGAACGTCGGTCGCTGCCTCGAAGATGGACATAAAAACCCCAGGGGCCGCGGAAGAGACAGTTCTACGTACTCCGCCTTCGTACGGGCTGTTTACTCAGCTAGAGTCTAAGCGGATCAAATGGTTGGCAGATGAAGAGACAGGACAGGGGATAGTGCTATAGAAAGAAACGCAACGTGTTCTTTTACAGTATGACGCAGGGTGACAAATAAGAAGACGATGATGGAAAATAAAATTCTTAAGGCAGCATGCAAACGTGACAATACTCTAATCAAAAGCATATACTAGGCGCAACTCGCGCAGCTCTGTAGCAATTTATGACACGCGCAAGGACGATTTGTCAGACAGACAAGTCCTTAAGTGCCAGACAGGCCTTCATAAGCTTACAGGCTTGATAAGCCTGTAAGCTCATAAAAGCTGATCATTTGAGCGCAACAGTGGGCTCATTATGATTAGAGAAATAACTTTTCCCTTAGCAGTTTAAAGGGACACTAAAGTGAAACAATGAATTAGTTTAGACTGATAAATTATACATAAAAAACTCAAGTGTGAATTTCACCACCATAGATGTATTGATAGATTAGAAAATTATTGTCAAAAGTTTCGCGTTTAAATTTCGCGCCGAAATCTCCGATGGTGACGTCAAGGTTTTCAAAGTGTTTCGTTTTTTGGGCATATTGACTCAACGACATTTCCTGAAGCTTGGTATGTTAAATCTCTGGCTCTCTCAGAAGACAATGTACTTCCTTTTTACCGATTGCGAACTACGTAGGCCCTCGTAGACGCCATCAAGATTCATGACGTCACGGCAACTGGTGCGGGAACCTCAAGGTGACGGCGCCACGCGCATTTTGTTACTGCGCGTTTTCTCCCCCACGAAGCGTCTTCTCGCAGCAAGCTTGGGCCTTTTGGTATCGTGAAAGAGTAATTTACCAATAACAGAAAAATCGTTTCTCTCTTCAGTTCCCCTTAAGTGCTCGAGCATTAGAACCGAGATAATAAGCATACGTTGGACAAGGTTTGTAGGTTGCTCTTAACCATTGCGTCCTGCCTTATTTTGCAAAAGGGCGCAGATATACCTTTAATTGGTAATGGTACGCTTCTTGGTAGATATACTATCGGTTATAATAGGGCGCTGTTCTTTTTAGACTATGCAATTTCATTTTTAATTGCGCTCATTGATGGCTGTGAAGTCGT
>JALIZH010030457.1:0-25323 GCA_030522465.1 Rhipicephalus appendiculatus | reverse complement strand
ATAGGTAGAAGCCATAACAATAGAACAGGTCACCCACAAACGCAACATAAAAACAATAATATTAATGAGAACTAACAGACACTAATGTCCAGGAAAGTATAGGGGATGTTATTAGTAGTAATTGTAATGTAAACGTGAAGAAAGAAAATTGGACGAAAAGGTAAGCTGCCCTGGGGGGACCCTAACTTGCGACCTTCGAATAACGCGTCCGATGCTCTACCAATTGAGCTACCACGGCGGTCATCCCCCCGTCCACTTTATGGGGTATATAAGTGCATTAAACGTGGGAACGTCAGTCAGCTCCGCCGGTAGCCATGACGGCGAGTGTGGAACACTCCTTTTCTGCCTGTTGGCGTCACGTAGCACGTGATCTTATTTCAAGCTGGCAGCTGACCAAAATTGCCACTTCATTCCTTCATAAAAAAACATTAAGTCAGGTTCGCCCTAATGGTGCCAAGCCTGAAGGAAGGGCGGGGCTGGGTGGTCCTCTTTTCTTGGTCCTTATTTTCCTCTCTCTTTCTTCCTCTTTTCTTTCTCTTTCTTTCTTCTCTGTATTTTTTTTTCAGTTCTCCTTTGTCTCTGCTTATTTTTACTTCTTTCTTTCTCTCTCTGAATATATATTTATTTGTTTCTCGCTTTTTTCTTTCGTTTTTTTTTTCTCTTTCTCCGTCTATTTAACAGCGAATCTGTTTAGCAATTAGTTCCTTGTTCACTCTGTACCAAAAAACTATCATTTTCATAAACGAGTATGCACCACAGAAATGGGGTTAATCCCATTACTCAGCACTGGTCCTCTAAAAATGAAGGCAACAGTTAGCCCAGTAAACAGGCATGCGCCACATAAATTTGTGGGGCCTATCACAAAACTATCCACACCATAAACGGGTATGTGCCACAGAAATTGGCTAAATCCGACTACTCGTAAGTTCCACTAAAAAAGAAGAAGGGAACACTTAACTCAACAAATGGCTGCGAGGTGACGGCAGCAAGCCGGATACCCGAAGTACGTACAAGGACGTAATACCAGAGAACGGGAAAGGCAACGGCGGCTGCGAGAAGATCCCGAAGCGATAGAAGGTCTACGACAACGACGACGTGCCCACGTCGTGTGAGTGAGTGCAGTTTAGCTCGAACCTTTCTGCGCTGGGAATGAACGTATAAACAACCGAGCATCGCCTAACTAAAGCCTATCAACGACATAGAAGCAACCTAGAAACAACATGCATCACCTATCTAAGGCCTAGAAACAACCTAGAAACACAGGGTAGCCAGCCGGTCTGAGAACTGGCTAACCTCCCTGTCCTTCCTTTCCTCCTCCTCCTCCTCCTCCTCCTCCTGGATGCAATCCGATTAGTCTTCAGAATCGTCCAGTTGCGCTCTTTCAAGGCTTGCGCGGTTTAGTGGAAGCTTCGCCAATTTCGTTTTCTCTCTCTCTCTCTATTTGTAACTTCCTTTCCCTGTCTATATATTTCTATCTCCGTCTTTGATTTTTTTTTCTCTTTCTGTCTTTCTTTCTCTTTGTGTTTTCTTCCCTTCTCTTCATTTCGCTTTTTTTTTTCTTGCTATGCGATGCTTTACTCTCTCCCCTCCTCCTTTCCCTCCTCTTCACCATCAGTTGTCCCGTGTACTTAAGTTTAGATGCTTGGTAAAGAACCCGAAGTCGTCTAAATTTCAGGAGCCCTCCACAACAGGCGTCCCTCATACCCACATCGTGGTTTTGGGAGGTTAAAGCGAAACACTTATTATTATTATTATAATTATTATTATTATTAATATTATTATTATTATTTATTATTATTATTATTTATTATTATTATTATTTATTATTATTATTATTTATTATTATTGTTACCATCACCTGCCTTTCCCTCCAGTTTGGTATACTATACTATACAAAGCATGTGTTATTCTCTGCTAGCGTGCCTGGACAGCCGAGTTACGATGCTCGCCTTCGGATCGCGTGTACGCGTGTTCGAATCCCGCCTCGTCAAGATTTTTTTTTTCGACAAAAATGTCTCTTTTTCTCCTTCTTTCTATCTCTTTCTTTCTGCCCCATTTCTGTCTCTCTCCAGCCAATCAGAGTTATTCCATTCCACGCCGGACGAATCGGTGGACGTGTTCTGTGGGTGAAGCAGAAGATGAAGAAGAGGACGAAGATAGCGCGTACCCATTCATGTTATTAGGTTTCTGTTAGCGAATTACGACGGAAGGCTGGTATAAACAGCTCCGCCGTTAAAACTAAAACGATGTCTGCGGAACCGAAGAGACCATTCCTTCACATTCTAAAAACCCGAAACATCCTTAAGAATGATGTGTATGGAGTGACTCGTTTTATTAATTAGCTAAGCCGGAATTATTTTGACCCAGCAAATTATATTAAAGGGGCCCTGCAACGCTTCTTCAGGATGGTCAGAAAACGCTGCCGATAGGTAGTCGAGGCTCCTGAGAACATGTGAGCCAAACAATAATAGCGCGGCACGGCCAGGAATTTAAAATTAATTGCCAAAGTCAGCCAGAACTCACTCGCTTTTCAACCGCAAAATGGTGCCATTAACCCAAATGACCACACGGTAATTAAAAGGTTCATGGCCATTGGCTGATTCGAGCTCAATGAGCTGCATAGTTACCGCGGCCACCACGTGACCACTCCCGCACTTGCGATCACGCTGAAAGTAAGCCGCGCGTTCGAAAAGAAAAAGAAAATGTTTAAGGTAATCACGCGCGCTGAAGAACGGACGCAGTTTCTTGCGCCGTTGTCATCCCCCCTGCGTAGCTTTCAGCCCCACTCGGTGGTACAAAATAACTGAAAATGCGATTAAAACTTGAAACAAGTTCCTGTAACTACGATCGTACTTGGCGCAGTCTAAAGAGTTCTGACGAAGTCGATTCGTGAGGAAATAAACTCCTCTAATGAGGCCCTTCAATGATTAATTGAAAAAGTGTTGCTGGGCCCATTTAAGGATACGTCTGTTATTACGTGTAATATAATTTAAATTGAGTCTGATGCCGTGGCTGAGCACGTCTTCTCACCAGTCAGAACAGCCTTAAACTCTAAATGTCTAAACTACAACACAGCGAGAGTGCTGGTCTGAGCTCCGACTGCTTTCTACAGCAGAGGAATGCCTCTTCATGAATGGCAAATTTTCTGTAGAAAAAGAGTGCACGCGAAAAACTCGCTAAGCAAACGCGCCTCTATCTCACCAAAACTATAAAGTAGTAAATAACCAGACGAGTCTTTCGGTATAGTTTTGATTCTTGCGGATGAGGGCGGCAAACGCACTGTTAACAGACCACAGACTTGCACAAGCGGTTATATAGACCAACAGTTATGCTACGTCTGCGAGGCGTATGACTTTGTCTGTGTGTCTTACCCCTCGATTTTAACAGCAAAGCTGTTCTTGGTCGAGCGTTTCATGTCCGAGATCCATGGTAACGTTTCTGGGCACCATGAACGCGCATGTGCCACAGACATTGGATAAATCCCACTACTGACCACTGGTCCACTAGAAATGAAGGCAACAGTTAGCCCAACAAGCGGGTATGTGCCACAGAATTCTATGCACCCTATCAGAAAACCATCATCATCATAAACGCGTATGTGCCACAGAAGAAATTGTGTAAATCCCACATACACAACTTCTAAAAAGCCCCCACCTCCCCGAAGGGAATCGTGAGGAAATGCGAATGCATTTCGCGCGCGCTTCACTCCATTTATATATGGTGGTTGTGGTTTGAAGAAGGAAAAGGCGCCTAATTTCTGCAGCCCGGTCGGGAGCACGGCGCAGCGCCTTTTTTTTTTTTTTGCTTTTTCTTGTTTTTTTTAATTTTTTTTATTTATTTTTTTAATTTTTTTTTCATATATAGCTCCGCCGAGCTACGCCGCAGACGGCTTTTAGTTAACGCGCACGCTGCGAATTTTTATTGTTCAACAACGCACAGGAGAAATTTCCCACCGGCACCACCTTGGAGGTCAAGATTCATTGCCATATATACGGGGTGGCCAGTGAACGGTTGTGCAGCGCGAGCAGTCGGTTTTTTCAACCAAGAAACTCGCTAGCAGACGCTGCCTGTGTCGGCGTCGCCAGGCGAGAGAGGGAGAGGGGGGAGCGTAGGAGAGGAGAGAGAGGTGGGGTGCGCATGCGCAGTGGGAGTGTGTACGCTGCGGGCAGAGATGCCTAGAGAAGAGAGGGGGGAGCGTAGGAGAGAAGAGGTGGGACGCGCATGCGCAGTGGGGAGTGTGGACGGCGCGGGCAGGGATGCCTAGAGGAGAGGGGGGAGCGTAGCAGGGGAGAGAGGAGGGGAGGCGCATGCGCAGTGAGGGTGTGGTTGCCGCGGGGAGGGATGCCTAGGGGAGAGAGAGGGAGAGAGGTGGTTTTTTATCTTTATTTTTTTGAAAGGGTTTGCGCATGCGCAGTAAGGGCGGTCACGCCGTACACCACCACCACCGGATTAAGCTTCGCCATAAGATGCTTCACATCTGACACCTGCCGGCGCGCACACCTCCTCAACCTATCCTCCTACTCCTCCTCCGCGGACAACGCCAACGCCAACACCGGATGCCTGACATAGCCCGACTATGAAATGCATTCGTATTTAAAAGGAAGAAGGCAACAGTTAGCCCAACAAATGGCGGGCGTGATGCCATAGTCACACCAGTCATGTGATACTTCGTGATTATAAAAGGTGGTGGCTATACCATCTCCTCAAAGCTTAACCAAGGGTGTTTAATAAACAGCCGTAATACAACATATCTGAACGACTTGCAAGAGATAGAAATTCATTAGCCTGACGAAGAGAACGCCATCAGCTTTGCTGTTTCTACGGTGTCCGTGAGACTGAGCTGGTTTGATTTATTCTGTTCTATCTCTTCCTCTCTAACTCTAACTTTAAAACTCCCCTTCCATTTATCCAGTATAGGGTAGCATACCATTTAATCTTAACTGGTCAACATCTCTGCTTTTCGACGCTCTCCTGTTCCTTAATTTTTTGCTATTTATTTACTCTTCTCTTTTCAAGGTACTTGTAGCTAAAAATACGCACATATACCCCGCTCATCATGAGTGTACATATCGCGCTCTTGCCCATGTAGCGGGTGTAGAGATGGTGCATAAAAACTTGAAAAAAGGAAACAAATGAAGTCTTTGACGCGAAGGACCTTCACTCAAAGCTCAATCATTTTCATAAACAACACCATTGCCTGGTGCCGGCGCTATAGCACGCAGTTAGTGCCATGAACCCGCAAGTATGTTTCTTTTACACGCGTCTTATATCACGTTGAGGACGTCCTTGAAACGTAACATAACATAGCGAGGATAATCACTTTTGATGGCTTCACGCTCGCGTGGTCCAGACGCAGTCCTATGTATACGCAGCTCATACTAAGGAAAAAATAGTTGTTTGTGCCTCCATAGAGTGCCTTCTACGTTGCCGCGAATGGCTGGATAGATGCATGGATGACCCTGATAGATGGATGAAAAACTTTATTATTTTCCTGGAGAAGGGCAAAAATAAAGGTCGCGCCCACACTATTTTTGTTAAGCTCTGTATATGCATTCGTGCAAATACAGAGCAATAAAAGTTCATGATTTAGTACTGAGTGCTGTGAACACATACATTTATGAGGTTATTGCGTCCTAAAATAACGCCATCAACAGCAAGCGGTGAAATTATTCACAGGAAATAAATAATACTGCTTGTCGAAGTTGTTTTTTTTTTCTTTTTTAGTTCTTGTATTCCGCGTTATTTATTTTTTTCGTGTCATCATGTTCATTCAAACGAGAAATAAAACCATCCGGAAGACCTTCTACTGAATCCTATACCAACGTTTATACTTTTATTAGATGAGTGAAGCAGGCAAGGTTGCTAGGAAAGAGCACGCAGGCAAGCGAATGCAGACTAAAATATGAAAAGAACGGTCAAAAACCTCAGAGAGGCATGACGCCACTGTAGCCGACGAAAACTTTGACACGAATCCACACAGAATCGGCTCTCAAACATTACTGGTCGTGCTTGACATACGCACCTATTAGGATGCCTTGCGTCGCGTCCCACAGCTCTATCGCTCTTGGGGGAAGTACTACCGCCATTACCTTAGGTCAGATGGTTCATTGCAGTATCGCCATACTTGCCACCTAGGCAGCGCACTGAATGACCTTTCGCTTACAGCCTGGAACACGCTTAGCAAGAGCACGTCCTTCGGAATGGATGCATTTGAGGAAAGTCACTGCACGCCTTCATTTGCCACTGAGCAAGCAATCAACCTTGTAGCGGCTGTACTTGACGTTTCAAGTATGGTATCCGCCGCGTTTCGTTCATCATTTGCTTTTAGACTTCGTGCAGTTACTTACATTTCACAAGGTGTTGCTTCTCCGACATTTAGAACTGGCGGGAAAAGTTTGACGATTTGCCTCTGCACAGTGCAAGGCCGGCAACATCCTCTTCCTGAAAGTCTGGCCGACTCGGCAGGGAAATATAAATTCGTACACTACCTGCCTCCTATCACTTAACATACGCCTGCGTCCCACATTCGCCTTAACCGCGCAAGTAGCTAAGCTTTCTGGAAGACGCAGTGCAGTTTTTACAATTATTATGCAAAACTTTATTGCTTCATGTCTTTTTCTAGGATTTATATGCCTCACAGCCGCTGATGAAGGTAAGTTTTGGTGGTGATGTATGATGTATATGTAGCTACTGATATGAGGCATGCGCACATATATAGTACGATATGTGCATCTCTAAGGCTTCGGCCTAGGTTCGGCTTTCGTCAAGGATCGGGGTTCTTCAATATGAACTCTGATAAAAAAAACTCCCTTGACTCTTTTTTTCCGCGACTTGACTTTCAACTTATCTGAGGCACGTGAACTCTCTTGAGAGATCATTTTACTCTTGTTTGAGAGCCATGGGGACCAAAACAGCGCTAACGTGTCTCTTCAAAAAATGCCGGGCGTAGCTTGCATAGTGGGGTGAGGCTGAAGCCGCAGTGGAACTGGTCGGCTCCTAGCTTGTCCGGGCCATGCAAAGTGATGCCAAGTTATACAAAATAATGCCAAGTAGTGTCAAGTTCCATTAGAGTCTAGCACAGTCGCCTATCGCCACCTCGGCTGTACTGCGCCGTGGAGTACTTCAAGCGAATCAACTCCAGCAACCTCGCTTAGTAGTGCGCCGCGATTTCCGTTGAGCGGCTTTCTCATTGGTAGTGCGAACCTTCTTCGGTTTCCCCATTCCTGCGTCTGGTGCCGTGTACCGCCGCCACCTAACGGCTCGATACAGAACTAAGCAGCGCATGCGCAGTACGCCGAGACGCCACGTCTGGCGCAACCGTGCGGTTTGCGCGCAGTGTCCAGGCGGACAGGCTGGTGGCGGAGCAGTGTGTGGCCTAGCGATGCAGGCGCAGAGCTATGCAACCACTTGCTAGGAAACACTTCGTTACGGCGCGGAGATTTTCTTTTTTTTGTTCACGTTGGACAGATTGCGGGCAGTTTAAACAGCTCCGCTGTTAGAGACAGTCATGAGCGTGGGAAGTCGGGATTCACCCAAAAGATGAACTTATATTCGTTTTTTCTTTAGTGTACGCGCGGTATACTCCTGCGCATGCGCGTGCTCACGCGCACAAAAATTATGCGCGTGCGCGTATTAGTAGTCTTGTCTTTCCTTCTTCCTGTCTCTATTTCTTTCCGCTCCTTAATCCTCCATCTGTGCACGGTAGCACACCGGGTACCACTCAGTTATTCTTCTTTCCTTTGCTTCTCTTTCTTTGAAGGCAGCTTCAAGCTGCCTATGGCAACTCCTTGTTCTTCAGAACATACTTCTTAACAGCCGTGTAAAAGTCATCAAGTTTTGTCGTTACTTACAACTCGTGTCACCGCTTACGAGAACATTGCTCGTCATGACCCAATTGCTCGTTACTCTCTTTCTTTCAGCGGAAGATGTGTGGAAGCTCATAGAACAGAGCATCAAGGAGCGGGCAGGAACGGAGGGACCTTGCGAATAGGATACTAGAGGAGGCCAGGATCGTTCAGGGCTGCGGACTGGAGCATCCTGAGCACGGAGTATCTGTTCTGAAAAAGGTGACGTCACGAAGTTTGCCATTTGCACGCGATCTCATTCCCGTTTTCGTTGCTTCTGTACGCCTCTTTCTAGCGCCAAAAGAATTTCGTGTACGTTTTGTGTCCGTGATGCATGCGGACGTGCCAGTTAGATTTTGACTCTATGGAAGGAAGACTTGTACTTAGAGCACTTATGCAACAGTTTTTGGTAACTGAGTGTACTTTATTCTGCACCTGCACATTTTGAAAATTTGTGACGTATATGCTTTGCAGAAGGATACGCTTTGGACTGGTTGGTTTATGATTATATGCAGGAAACAGAGCAATAAGACGACGCGAGGAACATTGCTCTGTGTTCTTCGTTTTGGTTCGTCAAAAGCACATGCTCTTTACAAAATGTCGGCACAGCTAATCTAAATCTGTGCACCTTGAAGACATTAATAAAACTGTCAAGGTCCCTTATGGATTCGCCTAAGACGACTCGAAGGCGAAAGCTATTTCTTTTTTCTTCTCAGTCGATGTATTGATCCTGTCTATTAAATGATTTCGCCTTAAAAAATATTACCAGCTTCGTGACGCTGAATTATTCTCGTTTCTTTCTATCATTTGGCGTATACACAGTTGCTCACATATTTGCGTTTTACTCTAATAGTAAGAGCTATTCACCCTTTAAAGGAAAAGTTAGTAAAAAGGTTATAGCTTAAAGCAAAACGTTTAGTAACGGTAGGGGTTAATGAATCTAGCATTCACATAATTTTAAACTAGCGCTGGAGCTTTGCAGATATTGGGGTATGTTCATAGTGGCTGTTGCCTCGTATGGCTTGTTGTGAACCTTTCTATTGCGCTGTTATATGGGCAACATTGCACCAGCTTCTCCTTCAACGTGGTACTCTCAGTTGTGGAACATTTTTTTTTTTCTAGGCTAACAATATATTCTAAAGGAATTCTACGTTTATTCACTTGCTGCGACAACCTGACGCTCTCGCATGGTACAGAGCACATTGCTCTAAACCTTTCAGATCCTTTGCTAAGAACCATCGCGACCAAGTTCTTACTGCGCGTGCGTCTTGGCGTAGTCAGTATTAGGCGGAGCTCACCGCTCTCCTCTAGTAGAGCAAATCGGCTCGCATTTTTAACGTCGGAGCAGTTTAAAGTTACTGCCCTGCCGTCGTCTCACGTCTCGCGTTGGCGTCATGCAGGTCTCACGTTTGATTCACACGAGCCGATCAGGCTGAACGCTTGGAATGACAGCGCTTGCTTGCGCAGTGAACTCCAGCTTCGCCGAACGACTAATTCGTCTGTCCGAGCCAGCAAGGTGACTGGGAAGCGTCAGCGTCGGCAGTTACACGCAGGGTTGCCGTTGGGTGGACATGAAAAGGCGCCAAAACTCACGCCAAAAGTGGCCAAAGTAGCCATGTCATTTGAAATTATCGCCAAATTTCTAGCCAAATAGAACAGAAGCGGTATTGTGAACAGAGTCTTTACTATTGATGAATAAATAAGACCATTTTGAATAAGTAAAAGCACAGGTTTAAAAAAGAGCCATGGCGCCAACTGGAAATTTTCGCCGGTAACGGGGTCCAAAAAGTAGCCAATTTGGCGCAAAGTAGCCACCAACGGCAACCCTGGTTACAAACAGATCTACGAAAGAGAGAAGCGGAGGTGAAACGCCAGCGCTGGGAGTTGGACACACCAGGCTGGGAGCATCAAACAGTAGAAAAAACAGTAGAAAGGACACCATAGAACAGAAACTAGATAACCGCAATACAAATCAAATAATCACGAGAAAAAAAGCAGAATGGATACACTGTATCCCATAATCGCATGGAAAGGACACGAAAGTACAGAAACTAGCAGACAAATAAAAGAAATGAACACAGAGAACCACAGGCGAATCAACGCAGCGCAGTTTTTAGGCTTTCATTCGAGGTGTAATTGGCTTAGGTCTTTTCTAAACAAGTGCTTCTCAGTTACAAGCGTTCAACAAACATTTCCTAAATGTAGGAACAGCTTACTGACCGTAGCAGATCTGAGTCGTCGTTATTTATTTCCAAACAAACGGAGGTGTCTACAAAAAAAAGAAAAACAAGAAGAGAGGGCAGGATGTGGAACCGGTGCGCGAACACTGTTCGTAACTCTTAGAAGGTGCCTTAAAAGACACTATTGTGTCATATGTGACAGGCAGTTAATTACGGATGGTTAGTAACTATGTCAACCTTTTTCTCGAAGAGTGTTGCGTAGAAGGAGAAAGATAGCAAACTAACGCTCGCTTTGCAATTTGGCCATTTCAGATGTTTGTGCAAATCGCATCCGAAGGGACTGAATGCGCTGCCACGAAGTCTGAAATCACCGAAGTTGCTGAAAGGGACGCTGCTGTAAGTTTATGGAGTTTACCCAATGATAATTGGATTATTCGGCCTTCAACCGGGACTGAATATTTGACCCCTCACTGGTCCTGACTAGGCTTGGTCAACGTTGTCGACGTGCCTAATAAAACCACGATCAGTCCAGTAACTGGGGAGATAGGGTCCTAAGAGCGTAAACTCTATTCCATGCTGCTGATTCTTAAAATAGGTACTTTCCTGTAAGTGTGTGCTTTCCTCAGATAGTCAAGGTCTTGAGCAAATGTCGCCGCAACCCCCCCCCCCTGGAAAAATATTCCTTGCTATACGGGCATATATATATATATATATATATATATATATATATATATATATATATATATATATATATATATATATATATATATATATATATATATATATATGCGTAACTATTCAAAATCCACAAAATGTCGGTCGAACTCGCAACGCTTGACTCAAATCACTAAACAATGCGGTAGAGGCCACTACTCGCCTACTGCTTCGCATGACATCGACTCCCAAAATGACTTGGATCTGCAGATTATTATTATTTTTTAATTGCCTGCGCATGTACGTTGCGAGAAAGCATTGCTGCCATTGTGGTATTGTAGATAATAATGTGTCTCCTTTCTTTTACAGATTAAAAAGATGCTTCAGAGACGCAGCGAACCACGCAAAGGTGATCTTTTCCCAGATTGAAACACTACAATGCTCGTACACTATGTGCTGCTTGTGTGAAAAAAAATATTTCTCGCCTTTCTTTTTGTAAACATCTCTGTCTAAATGATAAAACTGAAGCGTCTTTCAAGCAACTCTTCTACGTGACGAATGTGTTGGATTGATCTGTGGAACTTTTTTTCGAAAGATCGGAGTAAGGTTTGATATAGCGAACACTGCGGAAATTTCATTACCAAAGAAGTCACCGCACTATGCATCAATGTAATGACAATTACTGAGGTTTGACGTTCCGAAACCACTAAGTGATTATGAGAGACGCCGTAGTGGAGGTTTCCAGAAATTTCGACCAGTTCTTGTTCTGTGACGCGTACCTAAAGCAAAGAACACTGGTCTTTAGCATTTCGCCTTCATCGACATGCTGCCGCCTCGGCTAGCATTCAATCCGTGACTTGCGGGTCAGCAGTCGAGCACCATAACCACTATACAATCGCGGTGGGTATCTGTACATCAAAATTTAGGCGGTGGGAACTAAGTAACGTCGACCGATTTCCTCATTAACATTGTTTAAAAATTGTTACACGTGGAGCCGTATGTTGCGGTTCAGTTTCAGCGAGCGTCACAGCTACATTTAATTAATGTAGACTACACCTTTGTGTACACTCCCCACATTGTCGCTATCTTATAGGACACTGCAATTTCATCACGCATGCATAAACCAAATCGCGACTGTATGAGTTGTTGGTGTTGCTTTATCGATTGCTGCAGGCCACAGTAACCCTTACCGAGGAGGAAGCTGTCGCCTTCGATGCCATTAGGGTAAGCCGAAATCTCGCTCGCTCGTGAGTGGTTCCCCGCATGCTGTGTTCCAGAATCTGCGGAATGGCTATTGGTACCACGGAGTAAACCAGTGCTGCGGACACCCGCTTGGGTGACCAGTGTTTTGATATGCATTGCCATACTTCCGTTACTGATTGATTCACACGTGTTCTGCGATTCACTAAGGTTCTCTTGAGCTCAGGTGGTAGAACGACCATCCCAGAAAAACGTTGGTACCAAGTTCGTATTCTGGACGAGTTCGAATTTTTGTCAACGTGGACGATTTCTTTGTGAGAAATCACTATGAACCCGTTGGAGCTTCGTGCTTCAAACAAGTTGTTAACAATGGTTATCTTTCATAAACGCTCGTCTACCTGAAAGGTACACCATCCACGGTGCTCTCTGAAAAGTACACCGTCCACGGTGCTCTCTGAAAAGTACACCGTCCACGCATCTGTCCCTCCATTGCCGGTAGTGCGGCTGCGCAGCTGAGCTAAACAAAACCGCTGTAGTGACGAGGCACAAGGACCAGCGCATGCGTGAAATCGCAGAAGCGTTTGAAATAAAAGCGAAAGACAGGTGCGTGAGCCGGCCTTCAATTGCTCTCACTGATGCTGAGGTGTCATATCTACAGCATACGTGATTAAATACTTGGTCGGGGTTGATAAGGTTTTGTTAGTGCCTACGTTTTTGTTTATATATGCCACGTTTTTTCCACTAAACTTTCAGTTGTTAGACAGCGCTTCTGTCTTGTACTTTCTTGTATTTCGTGTTCTTTTTTTTGCGCTGACCGTCATGAGTCTACCATGCAGGCTTACTCAGACAGGTATGAATAAACACGCTTATAATGGCCACCCATTCAACGTCGTTACGTTGTGAGTGATGCGAAATTGTTGCTGCAGTCAACTGTTGCTCTTCATTTGCAGGCCTGCGTTGTCAAAGGTTTGGAGGCACTGAAGCATTAAGCAGAATGTCAAACAGGATACGACAAGCCTGCCTGCTGGACATTATTGTTTTGCGTTTTTGCATAATAAAACTATTTTCTCTTCCTTCTCCACCTGCAGTTACGTTTGCGCAAACGCAATCTTCATCTCCTTTTTATTTTTATGCTATCATTTTCTTCTATCAAAATATCGTTAAACATATTTCGCGATAAATTTAGTGTTTGAATCGAAATGGGCTCACCTCTACGCTTGTAACCAAATGATAATTTTTTTTTCGTCTTGGGTAGTTGCCCTAAGAAAGTGACACCCACTTAGATAGACCGAAACATCTGTCGTGCACAGGCTCGCTCTGTCTCTCTCTCTCTCCACACACACACACATATATATATATATATATATATATATATATATATATATATATATATATATATATATATATATATATATATATATATATATATATATATATATATATATATATATATATATATGTGTGTGTGTGTGTGTGTGTGTGTTTGTGTGTGTGTGTGTGTGTGTGTGTGTGGAGAGAGAGAGAGACAGAGCGAGCCTGTGCACGACATATATATATATATATATATATACACGACGATATATATATATATATATATGCTACCAAACAATACGACTCCATCTCTCACTAAAACCTCGCCGGGGAAAACAAAGAACCACACGAGGTGAAAGAACATGTACACTGCAAGCAGGAACCAACTAGCCCAAAAATACATCTTGAATAGTTAGTCTTTCATTGACAATTTCGAAGTAGAGAGCCATCCTATTAAATTTTTATAGCCACCCGATTCATGGCTTGTCCCCCCATAGCGGGAGCCCCTATCGTTTGTGGTAACATCAACAACAACAGCAGGCACAATCACAAAAGAGCAAATCATTCAGTAAAACAATCGAAGCTGTCCTATAATGGCGGGGCTGGTGAATGGACGAACGGATGCAGAACTTTACTGAAAGTCCTGAGGAGCGCTACTAAGGGCTCAGCGCGACGCCCCCACGTTGGGTCATTCACGCCAGCCCGACCGCCGCATCGCGGGCCCACTGGACAGCCCATAGTTGAGCCTGAGCATCGGGCCTTTTAATGTCTTTTTTTTTTTTTTCAGAAGAGTCACGAGAACTTCAATATAGTGTACATCATTCCCTTACTAGGGCAATAAACGCTTCTAAATGGGCTCACAGATGTGGCATCGTCTTCCTTTCACAAATTGCGTGATAGAGAACTAACAAAAAAGGAATAACAGCCACAAAATCCCTTCCTTCGCGAATTATGATGGACTGTCGGTAAACGTGTCAAATGTACCAAAATTTATCCCAAGGCACTTCATATTCTATCGCACAAAATAGGTGACAAAATTTTTACTGGTGCATTTTCACTTATTAATCCTAATCGTAATTGGTGTCTAAGTGGAGTTCTATCCGGAAATCTGTCATCATGCTGTATTTTTTTAATAAAAAAAATAACACCAGGCCTGCGCAGCATGGTCACCGAGAAAGCTGGAAGAGCGGCCATTCTAGAGGCTTTTGTCGTTGCCGTCACCGTCGGTGGCGTGACTGATAGACATGAAGAAGTAAACGATACACATTAAAAAAAATTACACCATCTTCCGCTAAAGGGAACCATGTGTAGATGTGAAGCAGCGGGCGCTAACGCTGACACTGGTGGCGGCGTTGACGCTGGCGCTCATCACAGCGTTGCGCAGGAGAGAAAACTGGGGATGTGTAAAGCACGCAGCGATGGAGCGGTGTTTCCTACTGGAAAATGCCAATCGCTGCTAACGTGCAATGAGAGACAGAAGACTCCGACTGGACACAGAGACTCGCAGTCCGCTTTTAGTTAACGGGCACGCTGCGAATTTTTATTGTTCAACAACACACAGGAGAAATCTCCCACCGGCACCACTTTGGAGGTCAAGATCCATTGCCATATATACGGGGTGGCCAGTGAACGGTTGTGCAGCGCGAGCAGTCGGTTTTTTCAACCAAGAAACTCGCTAGCAGACGCTGCCTGTGTCGGCGTCGCGAGGCGAGAGAGGGTGAGGGCGAAGCGTAGGAGAGGAGAGAGAGGGGGGGGGCATGCGCAGTGGGGAGTGTGGACGCTGCGGGCAGAGATGCCTAGATAAGAGAGGGGGGAGCGTAGGAGAGGAGAGAGAGGTGGGACGCGCATGCGCAGTGGGAGTGTGGACGCCGCGGGCAGGGATGCCTAGAGGAGAGAGGGGGGAGCGTAGCAGGGGAGAGATGAGGGGAGGCGCATGCGCAGTGAGGGTGTGGTTGCCGCGGGGAGGGATGCCTAGAGGAGAGAAAGGGAGCGAGGAGGTTTTTTATTTTTATTTTTTTTAAAGGGTTTGCGCATGCGCAGTAAGGGTGGTCACGCCGCACACCACCATCACCGGATTAAGCTTCGCCATAAGATGCTTCACATCTAAAAAATTACACCACCTCCCGCTAAAGGGAACCATGTGTAGATGTGAAGCAGCGGGCGCTAACGCTTACACTGGCGGCGGCGTTGACGCTGGCGCTCATCGCAGCGTCGCGGAGGAGAGAAAACTGGGGAGGCGCAAAGCAGGCAGTGATGGAGCAGTGTTTCTTACTGGAACATGCCAATCGCTGCTAATGGGCAATGAGAGACAGAAGACTCCGACTGGACACAGAGACCCGCACTCCGCTTTTAGTTAACGCGCACGCTGCGAATTTTCATTGTTCAACAACGCACAGGAGAAATCTCCCACCGGCACCACCTTGGAGGTCAAGATCCATTGCCATATATACGGGGTGGCCAGTGAACGGTTGTGCAGCGCGAGCAGTCGGTTTTTTCAACCAAGGAACTCTATAGCAGACGCTGTCGGCGTCGCGAGGCGAGAGAGGGGGGGAGCGTAGGAGAGGAGAGAGAGGGGGGTGACACGCATGCGCAGTGGGGAGTGTGGACGCCATGGGCAGGGATGGGTAGAGGAGAGAGGGGGGGAGCGTAGGAGAGGAGAGAGAGGGGGGACGCGCATGCGCAGTGGGAGTGTAGACGCCGCGGGCAGGGATGCGTAGAGGAGAGAGGGGGGAGTGTAAGAGGGGAGGAGGGGAGGCGCATGCGCAGTGAGGGGTGTGGCTGCCGCGAGGGAGGGATGCCTAGAGGAGAGAGAGGGGGAGAGGAGGTTTTTTATTTTTATTTTTTTAAAGGGTTTGCGCATGCGCAGTAAGGGTGGGCACGCGGCACACCACCACCACCGGATTAAGCTTCGCCATAAGATGATTCACATCTAAAATAAAATAAGGGAAAAGCACCCAGGGTCGAATTGGATTTCACCCCGGGCCCTCTACGTGGCAGTCAAGTATTCCACCACAGAGCAACGCTGGTGCTTGAAACTCGTTAACAGAAAGACCCTACACAGGTGTCATGTCGGGCAAGGAATCTCGTTAACCGATGTAATATAGCGTGGCCGAAGAATAAAAAAAAGAAGAAAAAAAATGCTAGGCCTGCGCGAAACGCGCAGCACAGTCACAGCTGAAAGAGTGGCCTTTCTAGAGCTTTTTCTAACACTCTTGGGGTAAATACTACAAGCACACTTGCGTGGTACACACTTAGCCATAAACAATCATAACTTTGTGTAGTATACTACAAAAGAATTATCATTATGGAAGCGCTCACTACGCCAATATTATCATTCTTCGAAAAAGCGTGGTACCCGCTACACAATTGTAAGGTACTATGCGCACTTTGTTGATGCTGCGGCTGATGACGATGAAGAATTATGCCGCAGGCTTTTGTAATGGGTTGGAGCATTCAACGACCCACTCGTTACGAAATTCGCATTGTGTGACGCATGGTTGTTGCTTTACTGTTCTAAAACTATTGCACATGTTCACGCGATTCCTTACCCGACATAAAGTCTGCATAGGGTCAGTTTGCAACGGAGTTTCAAGCACCGGCTTAGCTCAGTGGTAGAGTACTGGTCTGCCCCGCAGAGGGCCTGGGTTCCATTCCCATTGTTGTCCTCGGTATTTCTTAGTTATTTAGCTTTTTTTTCCTTATTTCACGCGATAGTGGTTACGGACAGCGGTGGCGGCGGCGGCGGACAACTGCGGCGCCAGAATCGGCGCTTGTCGTGATCTCACAACAGCTTTCGCTGTAATAACAACCAGTCATCACACAATGCTAATTCTGCAAGGAGGCTGTGGTTTAATGCTTCCCAGCCAGTGCAAAGTGCTCCGCCATAATTCTTCCTCGTCATCAGCCAAATGCCGCATCAACAATGTGCACGTAATACCTCGCAGATGTGTAGCGGGTACCTCTCTTATATGCTGAAAGAAGAATGATAGCGTAGTGGGTGCTGTTCTACTTCCCCCCCAAAAAAAATCACGCCATATCCACGAAGTGAATGATGATGAGTGGGCAAAGCTCGGTCGTTTTCATCCATGGCAGAAAGAGAATGTGTGGTCTGGAACGCGCTTATACTTCATGGTCATCAGCGTCATCGTCATCGTTATCACGTGTAGTGGGTACAATCCACTATACTGGAGCGCGCTTATACTTCATCGTTATCACGTGTAGTGGGTACATTCCACCATACTGGAACGCGCTTATACTTCATCGTTATCACGTGTAGTGGGTACATTCCACTATACTGGAACGCGCTTATACTTCATCGTTATCACGTGTAGTGGGTACATTCCACTATACTGGAACGCGCTTATACTTCATCGTTATCACGTGTAGTGGGTACATTCCACTATACTGGAACGCGCTTATACTTCATCGTTATCACGTGTAGTGGGTACATTCCACTATACTGGAACGCGCTTATACTTCATCGTTATCACGTGTAGTGGGTACATTCCACTATACTGCGTCATCGTCATCTTTATCACGTGGAGTGGGTACATTCCACTACACGTGGCTACCTACCTACCCGACCTACTACTACTACTACAGAGGAGGGACATACCCACACCCTAAGGAGCTTCGCCCCTAAAATTGTGATTTATGGCGCACTCGATACTTTGCGGAAAGCGAAAACTTCAAAACCAGCCGGCCCTGCACCAACACGCAGCTGCCCTCAGAATTCGCATTAGGCAGTGTCGTAATCGTCCGTGAATTTTTTTTCTCACTTCTTAATATTTTTTCAGACATTCTACCTACTTCTCTAACAACATGTCGCTACTAGGATAAGACGTTAGAAGCTTGTTGTATGCGGCCATTCATCGGCAGCAGACAGCCGGATACGAAATGTTTGCCCACACATGAGCAAGAGCAGCGCTGTACGACAGAAAGCCACAAAGAGCCCACATAAGGCAAGCGCATACAAAAAAAAATAATACTATCAAACTTTCTATCAAGGTCACCTTCACTACAGCACGGCGATTTCTTATTTTTATCATCACGATTGAGCACGTACGCGAGAACACCGACGCCAAGTCCCTTTCATCACATATTTGAGTATGAAGTCTGTCAGGTGAGCTTTTATCTGCTAACTTGAACGAAGGACTTAACTAGTGTTTTCGCCAGAAGTGTCTGCCACCCACTCAAAACAGACCCAATCTCTATCGTCTTGTAGGTTCAAAACATAATAGCACTATCACCGGGACATTTTCTTGGAGTATGTCAATCGAATGCTTATTGCATGCATAAAGAAATACACATCAGATATGGTTCTTTATTATGTTTTGTGTTCCAGACTTACATTCGGAAAAAAATATTCGATACTTGCGAAACTTCCTTGTCACTTCATAATGTCGGTCACGGCTCACAACTCAATTTCGAAATGTCGAAGAAATAAAGAAAGAAAGAAGCCTACGCCTTTTTTCAGAGATGCCCATCTTAGAGATGGGACGTACGCTACCGCCTTGATAGATCAGACGCCTTCTATCAGGAAGGCATTAGGCAAACTGGTTTTTCCATGCAAAGGCACCGCGTTAAAGGAATATCAAGAAGTGCCGTCTTGCGCGACCAACTTCCTCATGCGATTGAAGTTGATAATAATAAAAAAAAACTCGACAGCTTCGAGTTGACGCCCCATTATTGTAGACCTTGACGGCTCCTATTGTAATCTTCGTTTATTCTTGATTTTCGAATACTTCCTCACTCGCTCAAAGAGTCGTTTGCGTCTCGAAGTTTATAAACACTTGAGAGGCGGGTTCCGCCACAACGCGAGGACACCAGCGTCATCTAGCTGATGACCTGGCGATGTTTACCGGGGGTATATAAGACAACGTGGTCGCGTCAGTTCCAGTTCGACACGTCTGAATTTCTGTTTCAAGTGGATACGACACGTTCGTGTTGATATTGTTTTCGAGTGAAACATAAGCGCAGCTACACCATGAAGACGGGTTTCGTGCTGTGTCTTTGCCTCGGCTTCGTGTGCCTGGTAGCCTCCGATGAGGGTGAGTTCGTGTACGATTAATGGGACGGCAGGTTCAGCTTACTTTAGTTTAGTTTAGCTTATTTCCAACAAGCATGTGACTTGAATTTTGGCTGAAACGGTGAAAACTGGTTCGCAGAAGAGAAGGCATGAGAAACAATGGCAGACTAATAAGAATTTAAGAACAAGGGCTTGTGTTATGCCCTAAACCATATAGTTATACTCAGTTGGCGAGTTTTGGTGCATGTTGTTATGTATAGTGTTGCTCGGTTAGCGAGATCGCTCACAAGGAAAGCCCATTTTTACACTGAGAAAATTATTACATTTTTGTGAATAGCTGGCGCGCATTTAGCACAATCAAGAAATAATCATCATTCCGACCAAAGATGTTTGCTGCAGCTGAGAACCATCGTTCTTTCACAAGGTTTTAAATTTTCGTGATCGCAAGGTAGCGCCAGTTAGAACAACAGTGTTTAAACCAGGCTCTTTGGAAGCATTCCTACTATGCAGTGAGGTATCAGGGTAACAGTCATTAAACGAAAAATTCAGGCGACTCTGCTCGCCTTGCCAAGTGAACAACTATGAATAATTATCGGAGTTTAAGGTACCAAGATCATAATACGTTTATGAAAGACGCAGCAGGAGCGGGTTCCGGAAATTTCGACCACCTGTGGTTCTTTAACGCGCACCTAAACCTAAGCACACGGGCCTGTAGCATTTCTGTCTTCATCGAAATGCGGCCGCCGCGACCACGATTCGACCCCGCGAGCTTCGGATTATCATTCGAGCACCATAACCACTAGACAACTGCAGCGGGTAAGCACGAGCAACGATATTATATTAAGACCACTTGAAAAAACGGGGAAATCACTAGACCGTAATTCTGTATGTAAAAAACGCTTTATTTTCGAGTTCTGTGAGGTTTAAACCACGACTAATCAAATTGTGACAGCCGAATTAAAAGCGCGTAAATTGAAAAGCGTTCGCATTGAGCAAATTTTATTGTGCTTTCACATCACTGAGAAAATTAGTACAGACGCGAAGGCAGACCAGATTTAATAGGCTGAAGGTCCTAAAGTATATTCTGTAACTAAAGAATCTTTTTTTGACAAGTCACTCGGTTTGTGGTATTATAAGTCTGCGCTAAATAAAACCAAAGCATTCCAATCAGATGCTTTGGAAGGGCTCGCGTTATGCAGTGAAATGCCCAATTCACATTCACAAAACAAATTTTGCACTATCTTTTGTGGACTTAACGAGTTGGAAAAATAGTTTTCATAAAAGCAGCAATGTAGTGCCTATGTTTAATTTGTGCTTGAACAAACAGCTTGGATTGCAGTCTGATGCACAAGTGCTTAATGAAACCAGGAATGAGTAGCCAAGTAAAATAAGTTTCTTTCTGGTAACCCATATATTAGTACAACTTCAAGCTTCCTCAATACATGCAGTCAACCAGGGAAGTCGAAACTTTTCATCTACTTTTTAGTTTTTGCCAGACTTCGTAACCAGAATGGCCTACGGTATGCTAAAAATTGTATTATATGTTTCAGGGGATCAGCATTAAGACAACACATTATTCTGTTGCGTTCGCAAAATTATTTTGCCGGAAATGAATTAAAGCATGACAAAGAAGCCTACAAACGGTTGACCTGCGTTAGATTAAGCATAGATTTCCAATACTGCAAACGTAATGCGAAGTATGCGGCGATTATAGTGCACGGAGTCCTGCTGTGCCGCTCTGTTTATGTTTTGAAAATGTGGAAGAACGGTGCATGTTTTAGTCAGAAATACGGCAGCTTTGTTGCATTTTGAGAGGCTAAAGGGTGGTGATTGCACATCAGGGTTTTGTTAGTCGCAATATTTTCTCTTGGTAGAATTCGAAGTCAACGAAGATACCTCGAAATTTTTTTTTCATGAAAGACAGATTTCACGTGGCCGAGGCCTTAACGCAAACACAATCGTACAGGTCGTTGCGATCTTTAATAGACGAAAAAGTGCGTTGAAGTCGAAAGAATGTTTGAATAACAACATGTCCTAAGAACAGGAGTTTGTGCATGAGCTTGTACTGTCTAATTAAGCTTCATGTTCCGCGCGGCAGCATTTATTACAAGGCTATTTAAAAAGGCACATTAGATCCCTGGAAAAACCTTTAATAATGCTCCTTTTGTATTGAGTATGTTCCTCACAAACGACAGCAATTCCTTGACACTGGTGCAAATATTTCCGTTAATTAGATAGCGTTTACAGTTGACAGTTCTCAAGTTATGATGCATGTTGACTGGAGAGTGCAGAAAAGCATAAATCCCAAGAACGTTGTACAGCACCGTGAAAGCTAGCGTGATATTCTTTGTTTTGCACAGAAGTCAACACACTTGCCTATAACACTTAAAAGGCGCACTCCGGACTGCAATCACAATGCATGTCGATTACACGTGGTTTTGAAAAAACCGAAATTATAGCATATGTGGCCGCTATGGAAGAATGCTCAAGCATGGGCTATTTCAAACTACTCGCTATTGGTTACAAGACGCAGGATCATGCCGTTTCAGCCTTCTATACAAGTGTGTTGACCTCAGACCAAAAGCCAGGGGGGGGGTGCCCTAGCAACCCCCCCCTCCAAAATTCGGATGGTGGGGGGGTGTTTTACCGAAAATAAATAGTGAAAATAGGTGTTTTTTCATGGTCTTCAACAAGTGGGCACCGCCTCCCCAAAAAATATTCCTGGCTAAGGGCCTGGTTGACCTCTCTAAAACAAATTTAAGGCTCTTGTTACCCATCCCGGTTAAATACCGATGTTGATTGATGCGGTTACTCTCGCAGCTGAAGATGTGGCGAAGCTCATAGAACAAGCTGTTCGAGAAAACGCTGGCAGTGACGCACTGGCTGAGAAAATCTTATCAAGAGTCAAGGTTCTTCAAGACTGCGCCGCCGAGCACAAGGAGGAGGGAATCAAACTGCTTAAAAAGGTAACTGACAGTATAACGAGATACTCGTACTTTCTTGATGTTTTCTTTTTTTCATATTTCATCCATGGTGTGTAGTTATCGCAACATCATGAATTCTGGGTGGTTCGCATTTTTTCGGAAAATAAATTTATGCGAGCATTAAACTCTCTTGATGTTTTTTTTTCATATTTCATCCATGGTGTGTAGTTATCGCAACATCATGAATTCTGGGTGGTTCGCATTTTTTCGTAAATTAAATTTATGCGAGCATTGAACGTCAAAACACTATAAGGAAGCAGCATAACATGAAGTTCTTATAAAAGCGTCAACTAACGACATAGTTTGAGGACTACTTGGTGTACGTAATCAAAGCATAGATTTAAATTGGAACTTTCCAAAGTACTCAAGATATGGCAAATATGTGCAGATAATACACTTATTTTATTCCAATGATTTCCCTTTGGCACTGCAATTAAGGAGACACCATCAAAGGCGAAGTTTTTTTCTGGGCATAAAGTTTTCATAGGGTAGTGGACGGATCGAATTATGGCAGTCGCTGTCGATCAGTCAATCAATCAATAAATCAGTAAATCAATCAATCAATGGGTCAAAGCATAAAATTGGTGAAGCTTGCACTAAGCCACGCAAGGCTTGACAAAGCGAAACCGGGAGATCCTGGAGACTAATCTCGTTGCTTTTAGGTTGATTCTAGGTCTTAGCTATGTGACGAGGGCTGTTTCTAGGTTGGTTTTAGGTCTTTGCTAGGCTTTACCTACGGGATGCTTAGGTTCTTTCTGCGTTGACTCTCAACGCAGAGAGGTTCGAGTTAAATCACAGACAGTGACAGAGGCGACACGGATGTCCAAACTCCGGGGACAGGAACTCGCGCTAAAACCGAGTCTTCGAAACTCTCATAGATCTACGGGCAGGTTGTCGTTGGCGTAGGCGTCACGGTCTTCTCATCGCTCCGCGGTCTTCTCACAGCCGCCATTGCCTTTGCCGTTTCCTATTGTTGGCGTACTCCCCTTTCCCTTTTCCCCCAGTGTAGGGTAGCCAACCGGACTGCTGTCTGGTTAACCTCCCTGCCTTCTCCCTTTTGTATTCCTTCCATCCTATTGTTGGCCAAACTGTTGCCTTTTTTTAGCAGCGAAGCTCCTTAGGCCCGCACCCCGCCGTCACCGTCGCCGTTGAAGCTCCCTAGCGTGGTGCCAGCTGTGGCGTCTCCCCCTAACGCGGGAGGATAAATGAGCTTCATGAGCGCTAGAACGCTGGTGGCGTCTGCACGATGCGCAAAGCGCGAGAATATGAACGCATGCGAAACAGGGGCAGATTAGTTTCTCTATCCCTCTTCGTCTCTGACGGCGCCGGCGTAAAAAATAGAAAAAGAAAAAAGAAGAAAAAATAAGACGCGCGGCGTTCGGCACGCGTTGCGCAAAAAAAAACAAGGCGCGCGGCGCAAATACAGTTCGCGTTCATAAACGACAGTAAAATTCATCGAAAACCATGTTTGTACATATATAAATACAGGGACCCACTTTAGATTAGTTAGGGCTGCTCACATAACATGGATAGTCATCCTCAGAAACGTAAATGTGATGATGAAGACGATAAGCAGCTTGGCAAGGATGCGGAACGGAAAGTCAAAGCAGCGGCCGCAAGACGAGCCCGGCGACAGGATACTGCGGTTAAAGCACGACGAGCGGAGCTACAACGGCTACGCCGACGGGATCCTGCCGTACGTGCTAGAGCGGCCGAATCTAAGCGCAGACGCCGCCAACAGTTCTAAGCGCAACAATCTAAGCGCAGAATCCGCCAATCTAAGCGCAGACGCCGCCGAATCTAAGCGCAACGCCGCCAACATAGTCGTTTGCGTTCCATTTCTAAGGAGCTTCGCTCATCGGTTGTATTCGTACAAGGAACAACTGCTAGTTTTTTAGTGGACTAGTTAGTGGTGAGTAGTGGGATATACCGAATTTCTGTGCCACATACCCGTTGATGATAATGATAGTTTTTCTGATAGTCTGCACAAATTTTTGTGGCACATGCCTGTTTGTTGGGCTACCTGTTGACTTTTTCATTTTTAGTGAAACGGGGTGAATAGTGGGATTTGCCCAACTTTTGTGGCACAATGCTTATTGGCCTCACAGGATAGGCCACACAAATTACGGCTGCCTTAAACAGCATCACTGTTAAAAATCTTCATCTACGCAGCTCTTTTCTACAACAAGCAATGAAGGATTAATGAAGCCCCTTTCAGTACTATGTCAGTAGCGGCAATAAAAATACACTTATTCGCCGAAGCACAAGACGAAGTAAAGGCATGACACCATCAGTGCAAGCACACACACACATACAAAAGCTCCTGTAACAACATCTGCCTTCCCCATTTGAAGTTAATGTATTAGTGTTAGATTCCAAGTGAGAACAATTACACGTGGCTTTTCGCATCAAAGAGCTTCCCGGTGTTGCAATTTACACTTTTGACAGGACTTTCACCGTTTCTGTTGTTCAGTTAGTAATCCAGATTATACTTTCAACCCGCTTTAAGAAAACGGAGAGCAGTGGTTGTATTCAAAGTTTTTTTGCACTTGTAGTTGTAAGGCGCCGTTTGATATCTTACGAGTAAAAGTGTTTTTGTTTGTCGTTTAAAGCTTGTAGTTTCAACCTATGTTAGGAAGTAGGATTGAGAGGATTTCAACTCAAGAGATTTTATGGTAATTAAGCGAGAGGAAGAAACGGCGAGATGCGGCCCATATAGATATTTTTTCAGATTTGCACTTTTGTTTCCTTGCACTCTTCGCGCCGCTCAATAGGTGTGTTTGAATCAAATTGAATATTAGACATTGTTTATGTGAGAGAAATTAGCGGCAGTTATACATGTCTTTTTCTTCAGTACACTGTTCCGATAACCACAGAAGGAACAAAGTGCGCTGCAACGAAATCGGAAATTGCAGACGCTACCGAAAGAGACATCGCTGTAAGTATAAATTTCCGTCGTCATTCAATGAATGAATGCATTATTTAATGACAAATGGCATGAATATGTACAGTCGCGGCCACTGTTAGATGCAACACTTGCACGCAGAGCATGTCTAGATTTCATTTTCCTGCATAAAAACAAGGGCTTAGATTTGCATAAGGCTACTGGTGGTTGACAGCTC
>JALIZH010030454.1:0-17091 GCA_030522465.1 Rhipicephalus appendiculatus | reverse complement strand
TACAACTGCATGAGTGTTCCCGCTGCCAGGAACTTGATGACAGAAAAATTTAAAAAAAAGGCACAAACATGATGTTTGAAGTTCCTGGCCGCACCAACAGTCGTAAACCTGTTAGCACGTCTAGTTGGAACTCTGAGCAAAAAGTGCCTGAAAGCTTCCACTGAGCTGCGCCGTACTCAATACACCGCGAAGCTGATAGGTCTCGTGCTCATTTATTGTTGTATCTATGCAGAACTTTTGCTTGAACTTGGCTTGAACTTGGCCGTAGCGATGTTGAACTTTTTCTTGAACTTGACTTGAACTTTCCTCTAGACTATACAGCACGCATGCGAGCAGCATCGGAGTCGCTTTTACGAGTTGTGTATTCGATATCTTCGTGCTACCGCCGTCCAGTCCGCTTCGTTTCTTGGGTATGATATTCTGGTTCCGGTCGACGCTGCCGTTTCGCTTCTGGCACAGCGGCAAACCTTGCTTCCCAGATCGCAACTTCTTTTTCGGGAGTGCTATTTATCTTCCGGCGACCAATGTCTGCATATGGGTAGGCGCGAACTTTTATAACCACAAACCTTTATAACCACTGGATTTTATAACCACAAAGTAGCACGTGACAGTGGTGTGACTATGGTAACGCGCGCGCCATTATGGTGGGGTTCCACCCCATCCATCAAGGCACATACTCGTTTATGATGATTAAGCCGATGATGATTAAGCCGAAAAAACTTCTATGCCACATACCCATCTATTTGGCTAACTGTTGCCTTCTTCATTTTTAGTGGACCAGTGGTTAGTAGTGGGTTTTACCCAACTTGTGTGGGGCAGATCATTTAGGATTATGATAGATTTTGTGAAGGGGTAAACAAAGAACGATTTGCTGAATTGAGTCGCTGTTAAAAAAAAAAAGAAACTGCAGTTTAGACACCAGCCGCGCTTATAGGCTACAGCTGCTGCAGAATTACCGCGTCCCGAATTTAAGGTGTCGCAATGAATTGCTATTTCTCGGAAATTCATTTCGCTCGTCATAACAAAAACAACTGTTTTAGAGCTTCACCGCAAGGGGCATAACAATCAATCTGAAATCAACAAATATGAATGTTATAAAGGAAGGCTCATAGTTAGCTCCTTAAGCTTTCGACCTTACGTAAATAAACAGAACGAGGGAATAAGGAAGCCTTCGCAGTTTTTAGTTGGCGTTTGCGGTGTCCCGACTTCTTTCTAGTATCCGCGTTTGCACGCCCAGTTTTTAGATTGATTACGTCCCAAAATTCCAATAATATTAAAGACGCTGTTGCGGAGGACTAAGAAAACTTCGATTCCCTGTGGTTCATTAACGTGCACCTAAATCTAAGCACACGGCCAATAACACGATGCCTTCATTGAAATGAGGCAGCAGCGCTCTGGATTTGATCCCGCGACTTTGTATTTTTTTTTTGTACTTATGTAATGCAATTTATCAGCCGTAGGTCCCCTTTCATCATATGCTATGGGACAAACTTCTCCATGCGTACCTCCAAGCGTAATAGCTGCTTATGAGGGAAAAAAATTGATTAATTGATGGATTGAGGATTGATGGAAAGGCGTTCGAAGAGACAAAAACAGCATCGCTTTATTAAGTGAAAAGCTAAAATAGATAAGCCTACCATCTGTACACAACCAAGAGATTCAGGGCATGATAGACGATTTCCGCGCGCCAATATTGATGCCTCACAACACACGTGTCACCATACTTGTGAAAGTACGCTTCGGTAATCCGCAGAGGTGATGCCAGGATATTTTTACTGGGATGGTGAGGGGGGCAGCTACGACAAATGAGTTTTCTCGGGGGGCAGGAGGGGGCATACCGGCTAACTTGTGTTACCTTTTCGGCGCTCTTCACAGGTAGTAAACTTGGGACAGACGATACAAAACACGATAGTAAAAAAGACGATACAACATTAGTACCTTCAAACTTGTGAAAGGCTGTGTCAGTAAACTGCACCGGTCTTTCCGATACCCTGCACTCGTTTCGTCATCTGACTACGTGTATTCTAGGAAAGGCTTGTTGGTAACATTTACGAAACCATTTTTTACGTGGGCACCCCATCTCCAAATATTGCTACGCTGCTGCGAGGGAAATGTCTCGGCAAAGTGGAACCCCTCGAAGACCCACAAGTAATGGATGCACCCGATGACACTCACTGTCCCACTTCCATTACACCAAGTGCTATTTGCAAGTCGGATTCATGATCCACTGATTTATTTGGTTCCTCCATTGCTGACAACCTTACGCCGGTCCACCGTTCCCAGCTTGTGCGCCTGTAGGCGAATTTTGTTTTTTCAATGGCGCGCAATGTTCTCTCGGCCGCACGTCCCCCGTTGCGTGCCGCATCGACTCCGGCGCGCAAACACCGTTAGGGCAACGTCAACATCCCGTATTTCCTTCAGAACGGTTGGTAATTAACGAGCAATGCAATGACAGACTTCAACGCGATGTTACTCGACCGTCCAACGAACCCGTGGTATCTCCTGCCGTGCGTGTTGAGAAGAAAGACGCTTCTCTACTGTTCTGTGTGGACTACCGACGATTCAACAAGACCACTAGTAAGGACGTTTGTCCACTACTGCGAATGGATGACGCGATTGACAGCCAGCAAGGAGAACAATTATTGTCATCTCTCGATTTGCGCTTAGGCTACTGGCTGAAAACGCCCGCCCACACACAGCATTTGTAACGCCCGATTGCTTGTACGAAGTTAACTTTGTGCACAGTCATAGAGTCAAATGCAATGCTATAACGCTACATTTCGTAAATACATATACACTGGACATTTCATCATTGTAATCAACTTTTTTCTTTGGCATCATTTATTTTCGGATGCGTGGAGATCAAATGAACACTTCTTTTATTGTGTCTCTGAAAGCGACATCATAGCAGTTCTGTTTTTGGAGGCTTCCGTGTGAAACGTAATTGTTTCAGGTGTGGCGCACGCGTTCAAAGCACCCCATGGAAAAAACCATGCTGCCGCGTCGAGTCTGTGAAGGATGTTGCCGTCACAGCAGCAACTAGATAAAGCTGCACAGAAGCTTTGCGTTTTGTATTGTAACATTTTGCGTCCATGCAATTGCTCATACAGCCGGCTCTGGTCACACATGGCTTATTTTTGCGAAAAGAAAGGCAAAACTTTCTTTCATATTCACTGTATTCTGAGAGCCACCCGTATGTGAAGACCGCAATAACATACGACCGCCTCTGAAAAAAAAAAAAAAAAGATTAGCACTAGCGACCGTTGGCTCCAACGATCACTAGCGCTAATCTTTTCCTGCGCGATCGTAAATTACGGACACATTTTTGAAACAGCAGGCCCCTCTTATTCAATCAAAAAAACTAAAACGTGTGACTGGCCGACGCAGTTAGACAAGAAGTTGGCAACATTTTAATTGTTAGGCTGTGATCCGGCTGCGCTTTTTTAAATGCGAATGCATTTCTTAGTCGGGCTATGTCAGGCGGCGTTGTCCGGCGTTGTCCGCGGGGAGGAGGATAGGTTGAGGAGGTGTCCGCGCGCCGGCAGGGTGTTATCTCTCCGCTCTCACTCTCTCTCCCATAGCAAAAGCAGCGGGCGCGCGCGCTTCTCCTCGCCCCTAGCAAAGTGGAGAGGAGGAGCGCGCTCTGGCGCGTGAGGGCGCTCGCATCGCGGGAGCTCAGCGGAGCTACCGCGATAAAAAAAAAAACAGAAAAAAAAAACAGGCGCTGCGCCGTGCTCCCGACCGGGCTGCTCCCGACCGGGCTCCTTCTTCGAACCACAACCACCATATATAAATGGAGTGAAGCGCGCGCGAAATGCATTCGCATTTCCTCAGGATTCCCCTTCGGGGAGGTGGGGGCATTTTTTGTTTGTATGGACGTTTACCGCTCTGCGTGAGCTGGTGCATCGTACACAGTATTACTTTGCACAGCGTCTACCTCTGTTAATAGCTGTTTGGCTTTTACGTTTGAAAGTCACGATGAGGGACGCTGTTTTAAAGGGCTCCGGAAATTGCGACCCCTCTGGGTTCTTTAACGTACATCTAAACTTATGTAGACGGGTCTGCAGCATTTTCGATATGCGGCCGTCATGGTCGGGACTTCATCGAGCAACCTTCGGGTTATCAGTCGAGCGCAATAACAAGCATTCCAACTTGCCCAACTTTCCATTCTACCGCAGTAACACCCCACCACCACCACGGGTGCCGCTACCTTCGTTCCAGGCGGCTGACTCTTTACCCAAACAGTATATTAGAAATGCAGTTGCATTCGTTAACAAAGGTAATTGGATATCTGTGGTGCTAGTCCGGCGAGTAAAATTGAAATGCGTGATTCAGTCATCCACTTGAATAAAAATGGGGCTTAGTAAACGGACGCGCGCCTTAGAAAGAAAACAAATCAGTGCTCGCATAACTAGAACATAAATTTCCCGTACAACGACACGGGCGATGTAAGCGAACATCGCGGTAAAACGAAGCCATCCGCGCGATGGGTAAGCTGAGTTCAGCCATGTACGAAGGAGATTCTCCTTGGAGAACGGTGAAAAACAGCGCTCGTAGCAGCACCCATGGTAAGTATCTCCATTTGCAATTCAAAGAACACAAAAAAAATGTTACTTAGAAATGCGATTCTTTGGCCGGTTGGTTGTTCATGTCAATATAGCCTCAGACCTACAGCCAAGCAGCCCACCTCTCCGCTGGATTCATGAACCCGGCCCCCTTTCACTGTTAGACTTCATAAGTCTAACAATTTGTATTTTTGAGCCCGCGAATTCTTATGCCTAAAGGCACACTTTCGAAATGAAAAAGTTGCAGGAAAGCAAAACGCGGACAGGAGTAAAGACAGAGGTCTGTTGTGTCTTCTTTTCTGCCCAGAGTTTTTTTTTTTTTTTGTGCTCTGAACAAAGAAATGCTTACGTAAGTAGCGAGTCCTTCCCTCTGTTGCATATCCTAAAAAAAATCCTGTGAATAAATGTGGAAAGGAGCTGAAAGAAACTCTATATGCCTAGTATATTAGGGGAATTGTGATCAATATGTTTGATAACTCTTTTATGGAAATCACTCATGACGACTGGAAAGTATCGCGAAAGGTGTCTCCGCAGCGTCGCCAGTTATAAAAAAAGCTTGCAGAGTGGGTATTGAACAAAAATAATCAATAACGCTTACCCTACCACACAAAATGGGGGGCAAGCTTAGTGTGGAGTATGCATGCTTAATTTACTACCTTTCCTTTTTCTAAGGTATTGCGCAAAGCTCAATCTCAACTTTTTCTTTTCTCGATGCCGAAAATACAACCTTCGTCCCCGCGTTTAGAAGCGCAGCACTTCGTCTTCAACAGGCAGCAAAGGCAGTCATGTGTTCATATCCAGGCAACAATGAAATGTGGCAAAGCGGAATGACAAGTCACCTTTACAAAAGATCATATTGCCCTATAAGAAACGCCTGACCGCCATGACGCCTACGATCCCGAGAGCGTCTATCTCTCGAAAATTGGCCATACGAATGCGCGCGGGACCGGCGCACCTTGGAAGGCCACATTTGTTTCCGCTCGGCGACAAGCTGTCTATAGCACACCGCAGGCCGCCAGAATCTGTGCGTTATAAAAGCTTCGCTTCAAGGCCAACGGCAACGAAATTTTGCGCACCTCAAAAAGTAGAGATAATGCTACCTGCTAAATTTCCCCTTCAAACTGCAAGCGGCAACCTAAGAAAAAAGGAAGCTCGCCAACAGCGCAATTTTTTCTACCAAATCTAGAAAAAAATGACGCCTCTACAGCTGACCGGAAGTAACGTTGACCGCAGCTTGACAGATGCAGGCGAATCGTCTGCTCTGCGCTCTGAAATATGCGCTTCGCGGCCGCGCCCCAGAGTTTCCTCTTTTGGTGGTTACAAAACAAAAAAAAAAACTATGTAAAATGCACGGTAAAGAAAACACGGATACATGATCATAAAGGTTGGTTAAAGCGTTCCCCTAACAGTTGCCCGTTTCGCACCCATCGTTTCATCCTGCGGTCTTGAACTCCCTGGTTCACAATAAATAATGCTGCTTGTTCACGCCTTGGGTATTCTCGCTTCGTCGGTAGACTACAGACGGTAAGACAGCGTCGTTTGCGATACCGATGCTCGGTTCGGCACACTCCAATGTCTACCGAAAGTGGCCCGGCCTTCCTGTAAACACTTGTCTGGTTATGCCCAAACTTTTGCATTAAAACGGGCTGGAACAAATTTCATATGTATCGTAGAGTATGGGAACTATGATTGACACCTCTCTTAGAGAAATGGGTGGTAGCTTTAGAGCGTTGTAAAATGTGTCTTCGCACAGAAAGCGTCCACGTCGCAGGAGGTTAAGAAACAAAAAACGAGAGCGTACAATGGTAATTGAAGGAAGAAGGGCAGCATGTCCAACGTTCCCCTTTTTGGACAGAAAATACCGCGAAGCTCCTTTGCATGCTGATCTTTCAAGAAACATTTCCATGCAGACAATACAAGGTGTCATCCTGGGCGTATTGCCAGCCATCTTTTTTCTGAGAGGGTATGATGTACAGTACTTACGTTTTCAAACGCGAGGTCATATTTTTTTTAATATAGCGACTAATATGCTCATCGCTTGAGATAACCAGCTGACGTCCCGACGAATCTAGTCTCTAAAGATAACGTTGGCTCTTATTCTACGTGTTCGAGCCCTAATCACGCCGATATGACCCGAAGTGAACAAGGTGGAAACGAAAGTATTTGCTTTACTTAACCCTACATTGGCCTGTCTCACTCCGTGAGTACAGTAGATTATGTGTAGAACTGTTTTACAGCGAAAGCTGTTATGAGATCACAACAAGGGTCGTTTCTGCGCCGTAGTTGTCCGGTGTCCGTAACCAATATCGCACGAAATAAGAAAAAACTAAATAAATAAAAAAAACACCTGTGACAGAAACGGAATCGAACCCGGGTCCTCTGCGTGGCAGCCCAGCACTCTACCGCTGAGCTACGCCACTGCTTGAAACTGCGGTACAAACTGACCCTAGGCAGGCTTCATATCGGGTAAGGAATCGCGTTAACTTGTGTTGTAAAGCGTTTTAGAGCAGTAAAGTAAGAACCAGGCGTCACACAATGCGAATTGCGTAACGAGTGGGTCGTTCAATGCTCCAACCCATTACAACAGCCTGAGGCATAATTCTTCATCGTCGTCAGCCACAGCATCAACAAAGTGCACATAATTCGTTACAAGAGTGTAACGGGCACCACGCATTTCTGAAGAATGACGAAGAATGGCATAGTAAACGCTTCCCCACTACACAAAAATTCTGATGATTTATAGTGTAGTGGGTACCATGCAAGTGGGCTTGTAGTAGTTGCCCCAAGAGTGTTTAAAAAAGGCTAAAGGCCGCTCTCCCAGCTTTCGCTGTGGCTGTGCTGCGCCTTCTGCGCAGGCCTGGCGGTTTTTTTCATCGCATTATAGGGGCGAAGCTCCTAAGGGTGTGGGTCTGTCCCTCCTCTGTAGTATGTAGTAGTAGTAGTAGTAGTAGTAGTAGTAGTAGTAGTAGTAGTACGTAGCCACGTATAGTGGGATGTATCCACTCCACGTGATAAAGATGACGATGACGCCTGATGACCGTGAAGAATAAGCGCGTTCCATTATAGTGGAATGTACCCACTACATGTTATAACGATGACGATGACGCTGATGACCATGATGTATAAGCGCGCTCCAGACCACACATTCTCTTTCTGCCATGGATGAAAACGATCGTGAACGCGTTCTCGCCCTCGAAAGGCAAAACGGCAACGCCGACAACAAACGTTCCCCTGAGCTTAACGTCATATATGAGGAAAACGAAACCAGGGGAACCCCCTCCTTGTGGCCCGTAGAGCTCTTGAACAAAATCATCATCTACCCCATATGTAAGTAATAAAACATTCTGTATATACTTTATCAATATGTAAATAATGAAACATTGTGTATATACTGTATGTATAATCACACCACACCCCCGCGTTTGTGTGTCAGGTCTTTTGTATGATGATGGAGTGGGCAAAATTTACGGCGATTGACGGTTTACCAGATTACCTCCGGAGCTTCGCCCACTCATCATCATTCACTTCGTGGATATGGCGTGATGTTTTCTTCAAAGCATTTCTGATCTAGGCTACCAAAGCAAGTGAACTCCAAAACAAGAAACTATGCACCACAAGCCGATAGAGAGACCGTGAGTCAGTTAAGAAACATCCCACCGGCATACTCGACACCAAGGCTGTTCACTTACAAAAGTCATTTTCGTGACGGAAATGGCACGAGTGAACCATCGATTTGTTGAGCGAAAGGTGCAGGGCAAGGTGACGATAACAAGTACATCAACGAGCGCCGACTGGCGCTAGCTCTGTACCTACTTCTTCTGCTCCTGTGAGATTGAGCTACTTCTTGTATGGTGGAGCTACCTTTTATACGATCAATCTACTCCCTGTACCTCTTGCATTTTTCACCTGGCGTTGCATAATTATCTTTAGCGCAATAGTATGAACGATTTCTTCCAACAAAGTGTTTTATGGAGGGTTTTTTATCATTTCTGAGACTGAAATGACGTAGTGTACTCTCGATGGAGCTTCGAGAAAGTGCATTTGCGTGGAAAGATTCTACGTGCGTTTTGCGTTCGTAATTTTGTATCTGTTTTTGCTATTCAACATGCTGGCAACAGATGCACGTGTATGTCTAGTGATGCAGAACTATCGGTAAATGGACTATCGATAGCATCGATAGTTCCTTTGAAACTATCGATAGTGTAAAGGAACTATCGATATGACTACTATCGATAAACTATCGATAGTATTGCTGATAATACAATCAATAATACCGTCGGTAGCATTATTACAGGTAATACTATTGATAGTGCTGTGAATAATTATATCATTGTTGGCAAATGGTATTGCCAAAACATTTACGATAGTCTACTTATCCGCAATACTATCCGTTTATGAGGAATATTTTGGCGAAAGAAAACTATTTCCGCAGCAGAATTGATTGCTGGATCATATCCATCTGAAAAATTCATATTCAAAATCAGTCAGTTACCTCTTACAAATCACAAACTTAGTTTTTTATATTTTTATGTTCGGGTGTCCAAGCCCAAAATTACCACTTGATATTTTTACATTGAAATCACAAAATGCAAGACGTAAATTTTAAGTGGCGCAGCTCGGACATATGTAACTGCTTCCCTTTTGCTACAGATGAACTGTGCAACTTAATTATCATGTCAGTGAAGCCTTCTAGTGAATGTACACGAGCATATCACCTTTCCTGTCCTTCAGCCTGCTCCTCCTGCTCCACCATTTACCACGCACCGAGGAAAGAAGTTTGTACTGCAATGAGTTCACGCGTTGATCTTATGCTATCGATACCGTACTATCAAACGTACTATCGATAGCGCTATCGATAGTTTTTTTAACCTTCGATAGTTCGATAGCCACTGAACTATCGATAGTATCAATAGTGTTATCGATAGTTCTGCATTATTAGTAGGTACCCATTCTGTCATTCCTCGTCGACTTTTTATGTTCGTTTTTTAAGTGTGACAAAATATTAAAACAAAAAGTAACAAAAGCTGGCTATCTGGTTGAGTCATCTGCATTTAGACGCTGAACAAAACTAACATGTATCAAGCTCAACGGCTAATTGCCCTTACCTGTGCACAGATGACTGGCTGCTATGGAACGTCAAACTCACATGGTACGAGAGGCTCATTCTATGAATTCTGGGCCAGGGAGTGATTCCACGTCGTGTTGCCATTGTCCCAGACGGAAATCGGCGGTACGCGAAACGCACTGGATTAAGACTGTGCTCCGCCTATGCTGTCATGTTTGAAAATACAGCGCTGGTGAGTTCTCTGACAAACAGACTTATTTATATTTTAACAGCGGAGCTATTTAAGGCGGAGTGAGAATTTCTTTGGTCAAATATTCAGTTGAAGAATTCTGCAATCAACTAATAGAGAATTTCTTCATCTTTCAGAAAACATATCGCACTTGGGCACTCTTGGTCTCAAAAAAAGTTTTATTCCTTTTTCTTTGACACGTCGACAGGACAATGCGCGTGCACCCGTGCTCAGTTTCTGCGTTTTCCTCAAAACAACATTTCAAAAGTTTGTGTACTTTTTTTCGCGGGAACTATAAGGGATATTTGAAGAAAAATGTTCACATGTGTTAATTAGTGAAGTTGATATAACTGAAACAACAATCAGCAGCCTAGGTGCGTTTTTATTTTTTAGCATTAAAAAAAACATCCATAAGCGTCAGTTTTTATGCATGCACAAGCGTGAAATAAACATACCAAACCTATTTTTTGTTGTAGGCTCACAATTTTAGTTCCATTTCTGTGAAGCGTTAATAGGCACACTTGTGCAAAATTGAAATGCTCTGCGAACAGCAGATCTTGATTAAAAAGTACGTATGTAGAAAAAATAAAACAAAGAAGAGAAAGCAGCATTTACCTCAATGCGAATCTACTTTCGAGCTCCAATGGAATCTGCGTCTGCTTTTAAAAACCTCGCGAATGTTACAGCCATAGCTTTTATAACCACTGCAGTACAGCGAAATTTTGAAACTATCTTTCAAAGTCTCATCTCCATTAATGCGAGCACGTCCGCGATGGGCGAACGTAAATGATTGTCATCATGAACCGGCACGCACTCTCTTCGTCCTCCTCTTCCTTTTCTGTTTTGCTCCAAGAACACGTGCGCTAAGTTCTCTGGCGCAGGCTGCCATAACTCTGATGGGCGAGACAACGAGTACTGATTGAGAGAGAGAGAGAGAGCTAGAAAAAAATATAAACAGGTAGTAAATACAGAAAAAGAAAAATTCTTTGCAAGAAAATTCTTCGGAGACGGGTTGTAGCTCCTGTATACATTTTCTCCTTAGCACTGGTAAACTGTCATCCACTACATTAGAATAACTGCCAAGTTCACTGCACTATGGAAAAGATTTGAACGCAAAAAAGGACGGGACACAAGACAAGAAGGCGCTCGTGTAGTCGTGTTCTTGTGTTGTGTCCCGTCCTTTTTTGCGCTCAAATCTTTTCCTTAATGAACCAGCGCGCCCAACAAAGCATTCACTCCACCACATTCTTCTTATTCTAGGACATTTATTCTTGCGGTTCGGATATGCGGTCACTACCTGCTATAAATAGACTTATTGCCTAATCCCTTCCAGCTCCTCGCTGCCTATCGCAAACCATTGTCGCTTTCGCGCTGTTTAGCAGTACTTGTTTTCTGCATACTTGTTTCAGACGTGCCATTCCGCGATACCTTTCTTGTTTCGTAAGCATTAATGGATCGCCGGCAAGTGTGGTCTTCTCTATTACCTCATATACTGATCTGGGCTCACTGAGGGCTCTGGAAACCTTCCTTAAACCCGTCGTGAAAAGCCTTGGGGAGATCGCATCTCCTTGACTTGCACCCTTTTTATAGGGGTTTGCTTGCGTTCCGTATCTGTGACGATGACGGTTGCGGAGTTGCTGTGTACTCACAGCCAAGAGGCGTTATCTACGTAAGGTGGCCCGTTTTTCTGGAAGAATCTACCCAGTTTAATTAATTAAGAATATCAACTGTTTCATTATACTCTCTAGTGTTTTGCCCCTTTGCAATCCTTTCAACGCATTGTTAAAATCTCACGAAGACTATACTTAAAGTTTCCTTCAAAGCAGAGGACCTAAAACGTTGACGTTTGTTAGTTCGCGCTTGCCCTGTGTGTCTTCTTTTCGTGCGTCCTTCGTGCTTGAGCAGCGCGCGACAAGTTTCTGGCTGGTTGCCGTTAGTCTCGTGTGATTCCAATCTGCTTCTATTGCATTCAATTCTTCGCCCTTGCGGAGAAACTTGGACTTCTTTGCTGTCTCCAATATACCCAACGTAGTTGAAAACAACATGTTGGATAAGCTAAGTGCCCTACATTGTGGTGCTCGAGAGGGTCCCCAAGAACGTTGAGGAATTATTCAGTGGATAGCTCAGTAGACATACACGACAAGCTGCTGGACGCACGCTATCGAATATGAAACTATGTGCTCATGTTATATGCACATTAACGTTCTTGATGCAGCCAAGAAATGCAGAACGATTGGTGAGTTTAAATACAAAATAGTTAAATTGTTTCTTGAGCGACTGAGAACATCCTTCCAAATCTGCGATTGTTGCGGCTAGCGGCGCCTTCACGAGGTACGTCTGCACGGAGCCTGTAGTAGTGCTGTTCGCACCGCCTGCTACTTCTGGGGTCCTTTTAACAAAAATGTTTAAGCTGCTAGTTACTTGTGCTCCATCGTAAAAAATCATCGACGCTTACGGTACTGCCTAATGCGAATTCTGAGCGCAGCTGTTTATGTGCTTTGATTTTGCGATAAGTTGCAACAAACAATTTGGAGGGGCGTGTATCTATGTACAGTTACATACCGGAATTTATTTTCTACAACTCTCGTCTGCAAGTCTTTTATTGTAATGAAGGAAGTTTTGTGGTCGGAGAAGTGTGTAGAAATATGTTCAACCTGCTGGAATAATGCCTGGTTTTCAAAGCCGAGGTCTCCGCAGGTGTTGCGCGAGGTCGTCACATCAGTGGGATGAGTTACGATGGAGGGGAACGTGATGTTCTCTCGTATAAGTGGTAGGAAGGTCTTGTTTGTTTTTGTGTCAATATTAAAACCACCTGCCTCTAACCCTGGCGCGGGTCGATGTGCGATTAATGCGAGGAACAGGAAGTGCATGACGTCTTTGGTAAGGGCGGTGGGCGAGAACTACATAGGCACTACCAGCAAGCCGTTGTCTAACGTTGCGGCAAACAGTTGACTAACTTCATGCGAGGTACCAAAATTTCGATAGGTACTGCACACATACCCATAAGCAATTTGATAGCGAATTCCACCGCTTTGTTGCGGTCTCTGCGAGTGCCACAACAGTATTGGTAGTCTATGACTTGGAGGCTTTGAGTAGAATTCATCCAGGTTTCAGCAAGGCAAAGTACAGAAACATGCCAAAGAATGCGATCGTGATGTATGTCCTAGGCATCTGCGTCAAGGGAACGAACGTTGAGCTTGGAGACCGATAAGAAGTGTAGCTGCTCAATCATGGCGTAGTACTTAGAAGTGACAGTTCCGAGTTTGTGAGACTGCAACCGACGAAACTCATCGGCTGGCGTTCTCTCCGGTTTGGGTTTCCCGTGGTAGAATGTGGAGTCGTTGTCTACATTGGCGAGCTAGAGTCTGCTGATGTTTGTAGCGCGATTCAGTGCTATGTATACCAATCTAATTTGCTTGAGGAATTCATGTCGTGCATACTTCGTCTTCGTGTGGCACTCGCACCTCCTGTACACGGTAGTGGAGCTTGCCCAGTTTCTGTGGCATGTACTCGTTCGCACGGTTATGCCGCCGACGGCAATGACGACGACGCTTAACGCAGAAACGAGCGCCTATAGGCCTGACCACACGTGCGCGTTGCAGCGCGACAGCGCGTGGCGTGTAGACTCGGCTCCGCGCCATCTTCCCATGAAGGTAGACAGTGAGCGGCTACACGAAGCTGCGCTGCTTCTCTTTCGATAGGGAGAGAGCGCGACGCCGACTACACAAGCCACGCGCTGACGCGCTGCAATGCGTGTTTGTGGTAAGGCCTTAAAAACTGCGCTCCAAAAACTATCATCATCATGAACTGACACGCGTTCTCTTCATACCTTTATGCTGTCGCTAAGTTGCTCTTCTTCGTGTGAAAGTTCGCTGCTAGGCATCTGCACAGGATTCGGCAAGCCCTACTACCGTGAACAGCAGGTGCGAGTGTCAAACGAAAACGAACACGTGAGAAAGGGAGAAAGAAAACAGGACAGAGAAAAACAGCAATAGAGAGGGGCAGAGAAAAAATAGAGAGAAATGGAGAGATAAGGCGGCAAGTTGGGCAGGTTGGTAAATATGCATAACTTCGACTGGGTAGCTCATGAGACACGGATACAAAATTAGAGGCGTACACAGCACAAGCGCTAACATCAAAACCACGTTTATTTCGGAACACGCATGAATACGTACCATCACAAATCACAACGATCTCACGCATCACGCTCACATCATGGCAGTAAAAAAATCATTTAGACTATCAAGAAGACCATTCGTAAACTGAGAAGAATACCACATGTGTCGACAGCAATGACACCCGAAGTAGCAAGAAATAACGTCTCTATCTAACCGCATAGCGTAGTGGCGATGCGGCAAAGCTGACTTTTGAAATCTGCTACTGTGTGGGTGTGGCGGTGGCTTCTACTAATGCAATTTCTGTCAAGCAGTTGGAGTAAAAAGTTGACACTTGGTTAAATTTCAGCGTCCGGAACTTCAGGAGTTGTCATACATTGGTTATATAGAACTTGTGGCTGTTCTGCGAAAGTGTCCAAATTGTCAAACATGTCCGAGAATTCGGGAGCCTTGTCATCCTTATCACAGATGTTTGTTCACATATCCCACCTAGTTTTAATTTTCTCGCAACAGCTTGACGTCCCTTACTTCGCTATTTTTTTCGCGCAGTCCCTTTAAAACAATTATCGGTTATAACAATGAAATTTTCGTGGCACTTTAGGGTTGGTATAAGTGGGTTCGACTGTATTTCTTAGTTTTTTGCCGCAAGAGGTTATGACAAAGACAAAGTACCCGCACTGTGTCTTGAACAAAAACGGAAGGTGCTTCAGCTTCGCCCTCTAGAGTAGAACGCAATACCGTTATCAGGCGCCGTGCGATGCAACGCCTACTCAAATGCTAGCCTAGCTTCGGATCCTAGTGCATGCCTTGACCATGCCGTAAGGCAACATTACGACTGTGCGCATAACATTGGTAATTTCGAAGTAACCTAGAATGCCTACTGCAAGTACATTTGTTAAATGCCCACTACGCCATAATTATTCTTTGTGCGAATTCGCGAAGGGCCCACTACGCGTTCGTAAGGCAAAACGCGAGCCTACAGAGCTGCTCACTTTGTTGACGCTTCAGCAGCTGATGATGATTGAATATGTGTGAGCCCTTTGTAATGGGTGGAACTTTGAAACACCCACTCTGTGCGCAAATCACGTGTTCTGATGCCTGGTGCAACATTACGCTTCTGCTATGCAATATTGCATGCGTTAGACACACTCCTTCCACTACATGACACTCATATAATGTTATTTTCTGAAGCAGTTTCAAGCAGTAGGATGACTTTTAAATGCGAATGCATTTCATAGTCGGGCTATGTCAGGCATCCGGCGTTGGCGTTGGCGTTGTCCGCGGAGGAGGAGCAGGAGGATAGGTTGAGGAGGTGTGCGCGCCGGCAGGTGTTAGATGTGAAGCATCTTATGGCGAAGCTTAATCCGGTGGTGGTGGTGTGCGGCGTGACCACCCTTACTGCGCATGCGCAAACCCTTTCAAAAAAAATAAAAATAAAAAAACCTCCTCTCTCCCTCCTCTAGGCATCCCTCCCCCACGGCAACCACACCCTCACTGCGCATGCGCCTCCCCTCCCTCTCTCCCCTGCTACGCTCCCCCCCTCTCTCCTCTAGGCATCCCTGCCCGCAGCATTCACACTCCCACTGCGATTGCGCGCCCCCCCTCTCTCTCTCCTACGCTCCCCCCCTCTCCCTCTCTCGCCTCGCGACGCCGACACAGGCAGCGTCTGCTAGCGAGTTTCTTGGTTGAAAAAACCGACTGCTCGCGCTGCACAACCGTTCACTGGCCACCCCGTATATATGGCAATGAATCTTGACCTCCAAGGTGGTGCCGGTGGGAGGTTTCTCCTGTGCGTTGTTGAACAATAAAAATTCGCAGCGTGCGCGTTAACTAAAAGCGGACTGCGGCGGAGCTCGGCGGAGCTATATATGAAAAAAAAAATTAAAAAAAAATAAATAAAAAAAATTAAAAAAACAAGGAAAAGAAAAAAAAAAGGCTCTGCGCAGTGCTCCCGACTGGGCTGCAGAAATTAGGCGCCTTTTCCTTCTTCGAACCACAACCACCATATATAATTGGAGTGAAGCACGCGCGAAATGCATTCGCATTTCCTCACGATTCCCTTCGGGGGAGGTGGGGGGCATTTTTTGGTAGAACACCTGCTTGCCACGCAGACTAACACCCATGGTTTCGATTCTCACTTGCTTCACTTGAACCGCAGACGTTTATGATATATTTGCGTTTTTCACTATATTTTGGTCAACGACAAAATAATTGTTTTTGCTCACAACCAACGACGCCAAAATCAACCCGGCGCAGGGAATTTCTGCAGAACGAGCTCTCGAACGCTCTCGCGTTAATACTTTAATAAATTTTATGGACAGTGAATAATATTATAAGAAATGTAGTCACGTTGTATATTCTAGATAAAATGCTGAAAACATATTACGCCTCAACAGTAGTAGGCAAACGAAAGAGTAATAACTCATCCTAAAATAATTCTGCATTTTTTAATCACATCCAGAAAACCTGCATATAGCTGAGAGCCCAGACAAATAAGTTGGCTTATAAATTTTTTTTGGTGAGAGTCGCTAGAAAAAATACAGAGGAGCAACAACATCCGTAGTAACAGCTAAACAAAGCAACATGTTTTTGAATTGGGACGTTGAATTTATTTTGTCCACTAGAGATTCTGTTACGAAAGGCTTGAAATTCGAGTACACCGGTCTTGGCACAACAGTTTATGTTCCAGCCAATGAGGAAGTTCTCCTATATCAACCCAAGGGACATACACGTAACTGTGCGACTATTTTTTCTGAAACTGTCATCTATAGAAGTATTTGATTCACCACGCTTTGCAAACAAAAGGCGAATCCTGACGTTAGGCGGGCCAGTTGGTACACATCTGCCCACGAAATTTTGAATATTGTCCAAGATAATCATCTACTCCTGTTCAACTAAAATATTGGGAGGCGTTCTCATACTGCCTTAGCTTTCTTCCATTTTAATGCCACACCTTTTGAGTCAGCCATTCACAATTGATGTCTGTATCTTTCGTAAATCCTATATTTTGATGGTCAAGTTAGAGCTCTCTTTGTTGTTTGGCTAGGTGGTGCAGCGCTTTTAATTTTTCGACGCTATGTGCGCTAAAAAGCATCACAAAATAGGAAGACGACCAAC